>JACXGM010002877.1:0-44468 GCA_016801145.1 Umbra pygmaea | reverse complement strand
CAGAACAGGCCTCGCCATGGTCGACCAAAGAAGTTTAGTGCACGTGCTCAGCATTATATCCAGAGGTTGTCTTTGGGAAATAGACGTATGAGTGCTTCCAGCATTGCTGCAGAGGTTGAAGGGGTGGGGGGTCAGCCTGTCAGGTCTCAGACCATACACCACACACTGAATCAAATTGGTCTGCATGGCTGTCCCAGAAGGAAGCATCTTCTAAAGATGATGCACAAGAAATCCCGCAAACAGTTTGCTGAAGACAAGCTGACTAAGGACATGGATTACTGGAACCATGTCCTGTGGTATGATGACCAAGATAAACCTATTTGGTTCAGATGGTGTCAAGCATGTGGCGGCAACCAGGTGAGGAGTACAAAGACAAGTGTGTCTTGCCTAGAGTCAAACAGGGTGGTGGGAGTGTCATGGTCTGGGCCTGCAAGAGTGCTGCCGGCACTGGGGCGCTACAGTTCATTGAGGGAACCATGAATGCCAACATGTACTGTGACATACTGAAGCAGAGCATGATCCTCTCCCTTCGGAGACTGGGCCGCGTTCCAACATGATTACGACCCCAAACAGACCTGAGGGTAAAGGTGATGGACTGGCCAAGCATGTCTCCAGACCTAAACCCTATTGAGCATCTGTGGGGCATCCTCAAACGGAAGCTGGAGGAGCGCAAGGTCTCTAACATCCACCAGCTCCGTGATGTCGTCATAGAGGACTCCAATGACAACCTGTGAATCTCTGGTGAACTCCATGCCCAAGAGGGTTAAGGCAGTGCTGGAAAATAATGGTGGCCACACAAAATATTGACACTTAATGGATTTATGTTGAGTTATTTTGAGGGGACAGCTAATTTACACTTATACAAGCTGTACACACACTACTTTACATTGTAGCAAATTGTCATTTCTTCAGTGTTGTCACATGAAAAGTGAATCAAATATTTACAAAACTGTGAGGGGTGTACTCACTTTTCTGAGATACTTTATATTTGTCATTAACACAAAAATTATTTTGCTCGCCCAATTCGTCAGTTTTTTATTTGTGTGTGTGTGTGTGTGTGTGTGCACGTGTGCGCGTGTGTATGTTATTCACTCGTAAAGCACATCTATTGTTTCTGCTAAACCACTTTCGTATTCTCCAAATGCTAACAGCTGTCCAGATTGAATCAAGCACTGAATGTGGAATTAAAAAGGCAGATTTTTACCTGTTCATGTGATACTACTGCATTCCGGAAGTTTCCTAACAGATAGTGTGTGTTGCCAAGGTTACCATATGTTCGGCCTTGGGCTGCCCTATCGCCAAGCTCCTTTACTATGGATAAGTTTCCTCTGAAAATCCAGACAAAATATTAGAGTTGTTGTACATATATATGAATATATTTCCGGCACAATCAAATCTAGAGTATCTGCTTTAGCACATGAAACACCAAACCACTGTGAAAAAAAAACGCCTTCACAGAAACACACAAAACTCACTGGTAGTATTCCGCTGCTTTCCTAAGTGCAGTCATGACATCCTCGGGGAACTCTCCAGGCTCCGCCCCACTCCAGCAGATACTTTTGCCTTTGGCGTGATACACATTCCCAAAGTTATACAGCGCCCTGGCCTGCCCCACCTATCAGAGACACAACAACAACAACACAACCAATGTCATCTCCACACCTCGCAACATGAACACTCAGAAAACAACAAAGACGACAACAAAGAGCAATCTCACCTTGTCAAACATGTTCATGGCAATGTCTAAGTGCCTCTGGCAGCAGACCACAGCCTCATCAAACCTCCCCAACACCTTCAGAGTGTTGGCTAGGTTGCCGCTGGCTTTAGCCTCCCCTAGCTGGTCCCCAATGGTCCTGACAGTGAGACCACAATACCATGAGCACAGTATGGAACATGACCTGGTCCTATTCTGAGAAGCTCCGCCAACATACATTACGTCCTGATCGTAGGACGCTCCTACCTGGTCAGGGT
Organism: Umbra pygmaea; assembly: GCA_016801145.1. Lineage (NCBI taxonomy): Eukaryota > Metazoa > Chordata > Actinopteri > Esociformes > Umbridae > Umbra > Umbra pygmaea. The sequence goes on along the minus strand of JACXGM010002877.1, from coordinate 42,497 downwards.
GAGGTCGTGGTGGTGAAACTCCAAGGCCTTGGCGTAGTCATGCAGGTGGAAGTAGGCATTGCCCAGTTGGCTATAGATGGCACTCAGTACCTGCAGGTCCTCCGTACCAACCTGGATGGCTGCCTCAAAGAAAGAGACCCCTGCGGGGTAGTCGCCCATCTTACAGAGCCGCTCCCCCTCCAGGGCCAGCTCCAGGCAGGACGCCTCCATCCTACCAGAGGCAGCAGGTCAAGTATTTAGGAACACAGATTTTCTCTGGTCGATTCCAGTTGCCCACCAGGTTGTCGAGAGTTTAGCAGATGCAAAATGAAGTATAGCTCTATTCTGGTTGTTGCCCTTTCACTATCATTGACACACAACTACAAACGTATTCAGTCTAAATGTTCCAAGACGGTCAGAGGTAGTATAAACTAAAAAACAAATATGAGTGTGTGATAGATGCTGTATTCAGCCTGGCATTCTGCTCGCTCCACTAGAGAGTGAATGTGGAGTTTGTCTGGCTATTTCCTTCCACAGATGAAGAACAATAGCCTTGGTTTATCAGGCTGTTTGTTATGGGCTGACTTCCTGTCTGCACTGCTACAGTAAAACACAACACTGTGGGCTTCAATGCTTAAAGAACATTACACAATAGTTCATTTCAGACATTGTACATTGTGGAATATTATATTATATTCTATGACATTTTAACAGATACCGTATCTTAGTTTGAAAGTTTTTCAGAGCGAGACAATGATCCTGTAGCAACAACACTTTCAATGTGTGTATGATGGACATTTTTAACACATTGTCTTTGTTAGAGCAAATCAAGAGCCAAGAACGGTAGATGCCTTTTAAACCTTAAATAAAACTGTTTGCGTTTCCCGCCGTGCAAAAGAATTGCTGCACCATCAGAATGCTTACATTTAGATATAGCATCTCTATCCTGAACATTACGATCAAATAAAATAAAAGTTATAGTATCTGCAACGTTACACACTCTACTGAACATCACCAAAGACTGGTCGCTTCACCTACAGAAGGTCTGCGAGGTGCAGCCACAAGGACAGATGGACTCAGATTAGGAGCTTATTAGTAATATTCATGCATCTGGGCTTCTGTTCTAATGATAGTCTTGCAATTATTTATGTCTAACTTATAAAGCAGCCAACACTGTGTCAAAAAATAGATGACATGCTTTCATAATCAATTTATTCTACTTGCAGTTCTACCTCAAACCTAGTGCCCATACAGTGTTGGGTCTGTCAAAGGATAATTACATTAGACCTACCTTACACAACATATGTTATAGATAATGTTATAGATAAAATGGGATAGAACACTGATGTTAAAGAAAACAGTTAACACTGTATTTATTTACTGTACTGAAATAAATTTAGTTATTTTCACGCAGACGAAATGAAAATAAATGATTTAAAGTGCAGCAACAATAGTAGCCTACTTTTGTGATTTAAACACCTGGTAGCGTACAGTACCTGGGTTCTTTCCACCTCCTACAACACATGGCACATCTGAGAGGCATTTAAAGCAGCTTCCACTGGCATTAAAGATGACTCCTGTGTTACAGTCGAGAGCTAAACACATTCCAGAAAAGGGCTGAGGTAGCCTAGTCTTATTACTTTCTCACTAAACGATTATCTTTGGTTGTTTCTTAAACAAAAGTGGTAGAAGATCCTTCCAGTTTTCCAACGATAATATTGTTTTTTGCATGCCTCGCAATATGGTTCAATAAAGTATGCTAACCTTGAAAACAGCAGAGAACAGCTACAGTTCGCATTACAAGAGCTAATCTCCATGTCTCTGTCCTGTGGAATTATCACCTGGGATTACTAGTTGTTCCTACAGTGATTATTGCAAGCTCTGCTTACAAAGATGCTGGACCGCTTTAGACAGATTTGTTTCTGTCTGACATTCAGTTGGCCAGGATGCAAAAGATTTGATTAGGAACTAATTACCTTCTAACTTAATTAATGGTAACACAAACTTTTCACTAAGTACATGACATATCTGTCACCTCAGTGCAAATGCTCACAGTCAAATGCAGTAAAATGGTTGACCAGGAAAACTACTACAGCACTACTTGGTAGTCGTCAGCGATGAACAAACAATGGGCCCTCTACAAACAGCTGTCTTCCACCACTAATTAATTAGCTGGAACAAAGAAAAACTACCGTGGAAACTAAAAATACAAAGCAAATCGTCATGAATGATTGAGACGCTTGTTAAATATTGATTGAGGGCGAGTAGTTCTTGCCTCTGCCCCACCTGCTGGTGCTCTTTAAAGTGGGCCAGGTGCTGGGTGATGCCTATGAACGTCACTGACCTGAGTCAACAAACATGGGAAAATGAACCATTCTATCCACTATCTATCTCAACTTTATTTACATTGGACTTCAGTAAGTCACTAATTAAGTTTAAATGATGATGGGAGATCTAGCCTACATTAGCCTATACTTTTCTGAAAGCTACGGAGAAGCTGATCTCATCCCATACCAGACTTGTGAAACCTGGGCTACTTGGTCTGTAATCCTACACATAAATCAGTGTTGATCATTTTTGCATTCTTGGTCAAAATGTGAAGCAGTTTTGGTCAAAATGTGACGCACGAGGAAAGTGTAACGCACTCATATAGAGCAGACACAAAATTTATTGACCTAAAATTTTGACAGTTTGATGGAATTGTGAGTGGGTTCATGCCTACCTGTAGTGGACATGATAGGAAAGGTCCTCATCAATGCTAACCAAAGAGCCAAAGGTATCCATTGAAGGGCATAATAATTGGAACAATCCCACTTTTAAATCCCAAGAGGGGTGACGATGAAAAAACGGAAAGTTTAAAACATCTTCTGGTCCAGAACAAAATCCTGAAGAAAAAAATGTTTTTTGCCTGACTGTCCTTCAACTAAATCCAAGACAGAGATGTTCTCAGACACTTCAGCCTGTCAGTCCGTGAGGCGACTGCCTGAGCTTGGCTTAGCGTGTCAGTGCCCAACTCTCCTCAGCAGCCTTCTGTGAAGAGAACACAAGATGCTTTGTGAAGCCTCACTCTGGCCCCGCAGTGATTCCATGGCAACACCCACTAAACAGAGCAAGCAGGGCAGGCGGCGAGTGAGGAAGGAGAGGACAGCGGGTCATCGATGGACGGGTTCAGCCACACCACACGGAAACCTGCAACCAATGACTCAACCAGAAGGGCTCTGAGTCATGCTAGGATCTCAATGTAACCTACAGCTAAAGCACACAGAAGCAGGAATGTGATCTCCCCAATAATGACATTATATCAGCAAAGATAATATGACCAACTTATTAAGCCTTTAATCAATTAGTGATTAGGGGAAAAGTCTGGCTGACAATTTAGACCTGCGATTGTAAATATGGTGAAAAGCAAGTAGAAAAGTTTCAGACGCCAAGCGAAATCAAATGGCACCACCTTCCCAGATCTGATCCAAAGACAAAACCCAATTTCACAAAGGCTTCTAAGAATAAGGAATATAATCTCAAGAGTAAAGGAAAGATAATGAAAAATATTGAAATGTACACTGCAAGCGTATTCATCTTAGATGAACTTCGTAGGTGAATGATTAAGGAAAGCAGTAATCAAGTAACATTCACAATTACTGAAAGCTCTGCAGAGAGTAATCTGCAAAGCGTTATCACAATGAAAAGAAATGGACGGACACAATGGTTTCATGAAGATCCCGGAGTGAGGTCACTGAGAGCATCATGGAATGACAGGCCGCACACCGCACACCAGAAAGACATCCCTCAGCCTAGAAGGAAAGGAGGATGTAGCAACAGCCTAGCCTGATCAGTAAAATCATCCTACATTAGGCTACATCTTTTGATGGGAGTACTTAATGCCAATCCTTCCCTTTCAATGCAGAATTTACACAAAAGATATTGTCATAACATTCTTTTGATTAAACTGTGTCCTCTCTTTACAGTGGAACAATGTTGAAATTCTATAATCTCTCTATTAGAGATGCTCCTTTTCTGTACTCGGAATGGGCGTGGCCTTCCCGGGAGTGGGCGGAGCTACCCGGAAGCAGGTTAACACATTAGCTATTCCCATGTGTTCGATCAGAAACATTGGTCTGTAGCTCAAGTTGGAGGCTGTTCTGTAAATGGTTTTGTTCTGAATGTAGCAATTCCTGAACAACCATAATGATTTCAGTCTTGAATGAAACACTTCCGGGTAGCTTTGCCTACTTCCGGAAAGGCCACGTCCATTCCGAGCACGGATACGGATACTCGGATCATCCCTACTTCCTGTGTTCCTAAATCGCTTGAAGTACTTATTTGACGGTCTCCATCATCAGTCAGCTCTCTCACTCATGGAGAGCAGGGTCGGGCTAGCGCAAGTGTTATGTCAATAAATTATACAGCTCAGTGCAAATGAATGGGTTTGATACAACTTTGAGAAATACCGATTATGTGCATGACAAACGAATATTCTTTCAAATAAGAAAAACCCAATTGCTTTTTGTATATAATATGTACATTTTGTATGATAACTATCAGTTGTGTGGTTTTAAACATACCTTTTCTGACATATACTGTATGCTGATATGAAAAAAAGCCAAATTGCGTGCTTCTTTCCAGTCCAGGTGCAGGTAAGATGTATAAAAAAGCAGTCTTCTTCAAATTGTATATTTAAATAGTTTTTCAACACAACATACCATCGCTCTAGCAATTATATATTCTTAACCCGATATCCTCTCTAATTGATAATGTAGTTTTTGACAGAGCAAAGTGTGAATTTAGAAAAAGTGTCATTCTCTGCAGACTGAAATAAGAAAGTAGCACACAAGCCTGCTTGTTTCATCGTTTGCAGAGAGATAAGATTTGTTTTAAACGATTACTCTGATTTTTTATTATTTTATTAACCAAAAGCTATTGAGCTTCTTAATTTGGGGATTTTTTGTGAAAGAACATTCGTGTGGCATAGTGGGCTAAGTCTCTGCATTGCACGAGAGTCTAAATCATGATAGTCACGGGTTCGACCCTGACTATAGGTTTATCTATTCTACCCTTTCGCCATCCTACAGATCTGTCCAGGGAGTTGCAGAGCTACTGACCAGGCAGGATTAAAGGGAATTGGGCAGGGAGAAAAATGGGGAAAAATCACAACAAAAAATTGTTGTATCAAGGGCATTAACCTGCCCAGAGCCATTAACCTAAGGACTTATCTAGCTCAACCTTGCTCAGTTTGTCCTATATATTTTGTCACTGATTATTTGGTCGAATCATGATTGGGTAAAATTTGACTTTGACAAAAGGCAATGCTTGAACATGGAGCCAAAACATAACCACAAGTATTGGAAAGTTTAGGTTTTGAAATTCCTTTTGCACTGTTCAAAGAAAGCCAAAGAGCAATGCATGTAGCTTATGGACAAAGAAGTGAAGTAACTTTCCAAATGAAGTTAGATTTACTTATGTGTTTCAGAGTTTAGGGTCTACTGTAGCTAGTCTTGCCCTAAATCCCAAATTGACCCCTCTGTACTCCACTCCACTTTCCATTTGTACAACTTTCCCAAATCTGAGGGAGCAAATAGGAGGTTATAGGGGCGAATTAGACCCACCATTCACACTTTGAAATTAGTGTGCTACTATGCAGCCTCCACTAGCATACCATATGGGACAGGGTTATTTTTGAGCTAGCACAATTTCTTACAAAAGAATAGGTAGGAATGTGATTTTTTCACATCTGATGTTACGCACTGCTCCCCAGGAGGGATGTCAAAGGGAGGTAACATCTGATATGACATGTTAATTTGTTCACATCTGATTTCAAGACTTCACACATACATAATTAAAGATGTCCTCAATTTAAATGTTCTTTGATGATGATGTTTAACTGTGGACCAGGAATTGCATAATTCAAGCAACAAGTGTCCCAATTTTATGGCATTGTTTAAACCCTAGCCACTGTGTGAAAGTCATCCAGTTTTATCAGCAACACTGGACCATGTAGGGCCCTATAAACAAGGGCTTAATGAATAGGGTCAGTTTGGGATTCACTATGGGCTCTTTATAGCCAACTAAAAAAACAAGATTAAATCTCTAGCTCCCAGGAATATTTTCACTGGATGTTACATTCGATCAACCCTCCTCTAAATGTCTAACACATGTTCTGTCTGTAACTGGTGGCCAGATACTTTTCACACATACATATCCCCTCCCAATTTGCAATTAAATCTTTGCCACAATGATGCAAATGGAATGCGATGCAGTGGCTTTTTCTACCAGGAACTTCCCCAAGGAAACCTATCAGTTTTACCTAGCAGATTTATTATTCACACTATTCCCAAATAAGTACACAGAATCAATTATTTTGGCAACATTGTTAAGCTGATAGTAGGGGAAAGCTAATTTCTTGATGTATTTGAAGAGGTTGAATAAAGTATTCCTAAAATATGCCTTATACGCTGCACTTCAGCTACCAGCTAAAAATAATCTCTAACCTGCTCCTTCTTGGATAGTCTATGTTGTACTACGTAAAGTCAATGTCCTTTGCTACACATGTTTATAATTAGTAATCAATGTCTGTGTGCAGTGTGTGAACAGCCTTTTCCAGTGTAGTGTGCCAAATGGGTGTGCACTACTGTACGTGTGCCAAATGGCTGTGTACTACATCTGCCTGTGTGCGCATGACAAAGCTACACTATGTTAAAAGGTTCTATCAATGCAGCGCAGCTGTGTGGACACAAAAGCAGTCCTATGAAAGCTCAACATCACAGGAAGCGTTTACTGGCTCCCACATCACACAGTGAACTGTCATCATGACCTAATCTTTCATGTACTCACAGGCTGATCTGTTCTTTTCACATCCATAGCCATTTAATAGCGAAGCAAACGTGGAAACACCAAAAGCAGAATAATGCATAAGAGCAGGGATGCAGCCCAAAAATCAGCATTGAAGCAAAGTTCTAAACAGAAAAGCCTTTTCTCACCTGATATGATTCACTACAGGAATAGGGACTCTGAGGAACCTGTTAAAATAAACATGCAAGTTTAGCCTGCCTAGCAACATTCATATAATAGTTTAATATGTACTCATATCATATGTCCTCATTCTTTTCCCAGATTCCATTAAATCATGATTTCTCTGAAAAGTACATTAGGTACTGTACGGCACCAGTCTCTGGACTGTACTTATACTGCAAAAAAAGTGATGTTAGATAAAGAGGTACATGTTACTGTATATTATTGGATGGGACGCGTAGAGACCACTATTACAACCTGTTACATATGGCTAATCAGTAGCTAGCTAGTAGCCACTAACTAAAACTAGCTGCTACGGTAACGTTATTGTAGCTAGGTAATAATAGTAGCTAGGTAATAATATTAGCTGGGTAGATTGGCCAGTCCACTTACGTTAGTCGATCCAGTTCGAACAATATTTTTACCCCCCTATACGCTGCTTCGACTTGGACGCTGAATAAAAGTCCCGTTTTTGTTTACAATTTAATATCTGGTGCCATAAGTGCGTATAAATTCGGCACTTTGCTAATGCTAATCTATCCAAGATGAAACTTTGGGCTAACTTCGATGAGTAGGAAAAAACGTACGGCTACTCAGTGTTGTTATTCCAGTAGCCAATGAGGTGAGCAGATTCAAAGATAGCCACGCCCAGAATAACCGTTTCTGGGCCAATGAGATTTGAATAAAGAACAGTGAAAAGAATCATGTCGTCATCATCATCATGCAACTTTACTAGATCAAACTGTTGGCAAACTGTGAAATGGGTCAGCAAATATTACGTTATCCTCAGCAGACGAACACCAAAGACAACTGGTTAAAGTCATGACTGTATCGGTATTTAAAAATGCAAACATAACAGTTCAGCTGTTACCAAATAGTAAGCTAACCAACGTTGACTATCTAAAAAAAAATATATTTTAGAAATCAGTGCAACACCGGTGAAAAACATAATAATGTACTATTTAGTTATAACCAGCTGGCAAATGCTAACTAGTATTGTAGCTAACTTATTAGCGAAATTAGTCGGCCTATTGTTTGCATGCCAATTATTCGAAAAAGAGATCAGCGTTTGTCAACGGGGGATACGAGGTAAGGCTTCAGAAATTACCTAAGCAACTAAACTCCTCCCCTCGCCACCAGAAAGTCCAGACGTTCAGCGATACAATGTTTATTATTGATGAAGGCACACACCAACCCTACTCAAGAGCTTAAGACAATGTGACAGACGGAATTGTACTGGTGGGGTATGTTAGAACTTGTATCACATAAGAAGCAATACAAACGTTTTTAACAAATAAGATAGAAGTTCTGAAGTGGGACAGCTTGTCAGGTCAGGTGAGTTTCAGGAGTTACAGTACAAGTCTATGCTGCTGATAATTTTGCAGGTGGCTATAGTCCTAACAACCAATAGTATTTTAAGGCATTACTGTGTTTTTGAGACAATTCAATTTTACTGCATGGATTAGTCTGTCATGCCTTTAAATGTGTACTATACCCAAACAAACTTATTTAGAAAAGCAAGTTTATCAAGTCACTCTTTCACACATCGATTTTACGTACACATACGCTCTGTGAAGGCTTCTGGGACAAACACACATACTCTCACACTCAATATATGCACACACAAACCTGTTGTCAATCACCCATATCACTCACGCCCACACCATTACAGTGCATACATTTGATCCATTGTTGTCAGTTCACCGTCTGTGTTGCTAAGGAATGAACACAAGCATTGTCTTTTTATTCCCTACTCCATCTTTCTATCTGTAGACTGTTATGGAATATCAGGGTGAAGGCTTTAGTGGAAAAAGTGGGTCAGATAAGGGACTATTATTTAAGTAGAGGTAGTTTTAAGCGAGGAGATAACCCATGGACTTGTGGACTAACAAAATACCAGAACATTTCTGAGTGAGGAGGACCACATGGAAAGAGAGCCTGAGGACCAAGAGGAGTTCTCTGAATCCCACAGGAGTGCCTCTTCTCCTCAGTCGTCTGTGCTGTGGGAGAAGTGTATCCAGCAGAGTTTCTTTGTAGATCTGAGTGAGGATGAGAGCATTCACTTCAGTGATCTGGAGGCCTCGTTTACTATGCATCTCTCTCAGGCTGCCTTGGAAAACAGCATCCACCTCAGTGGTAAGACTTACACTGGAAACCTGCTTGTATTCAGCTGCGCTCAAATACAACCCTTGGACATTTTTTTAAAACAAAATTTGAAATTGGACATAAAGGTTTGTTCTTTAGTCCCTGTTATAAATTTCCAACGAAGTGAAACCAATAATATTTTTTCCATCTTTACAGTTTTTTTGTATGAACACTATTGAGATGGAAGCCTTTGGCTAAGCTAACTGCCAACAAAAGTTTTTTGTTAGCCATCTTTTTTGCTCCTTTTAATTTGATCTTCACTTGAGCAGCAAACTGCTCAAAATCTTAAATGTTTTTTCAGTGAGAAGCAGTCTTTGGATTCTGGATAGAACGCTAGAAAACCCATGAGTCTGCAGATTGTTTTGATATCTTGGACACAATCAAAACTCTCAGTACATTTTGTTTTAGCAGATGGTCAACTACTGAGCTACAGAATTGAATGCATGTGCATTTTTGTACTGACCACACGTAGGAATTGAACTTACAACACTAGCTTGCAAGCCTAATTCTCTACCAACACAGGAACATCAAAGTTCCAGAAGCAGCAAAGCAACCGTAACCGTTTCTAACTGACTCCGTAATTGATTGTAGTCAGAGTAGGGCTGGGCGATATGGCCCGAAATGAATATCTCAATATATTTTGTAGCTTTAACGACTAAAGATATATTTCTCGATATTTAATTATTTAAAGTTTCGAAAATGTGTACACATATGTAAAGAAAAAGGGATTTTTCATTATTAAAATTAACAAGTGAAGAATTGCAATTTCTTTGTCAAAGAGGTGTGCAAGACACATATATTGTTTTGGATCATTTACCAATCTCTGTCAATTTAATATTTAAATCTATTATAGTAAAATAATAATGCTTAATCATATTGGATGTGGTGAGTAAGTATGACACATAGAGCTGGGCAATATGGAAAAAATCTAATATCACTATATTGTTGACCAAATAGCTCAATATCGATAGTGCGGTGATATTCTAGGTTTGACAATTGGTGCTTACAAATACATTTTTACACTATGACATTTTTGATAAATAATCATCATTGATGTGTTTAAAATAACTAAGTGGGGTAAAGGCAAATAATAGAAAAGCTGAACAGTCTGGTAAGTTCAGAAAATTACATCACTTTACTGTAATCCAGCCTTTAAAACCAGGAAAAGATAACACTTTTGTCATATCACGATATTACGATATCCAAAATCTAAGATGATAATCAGTCTAATATCACAATATCGATATAATATCGATATATTGCCCAGCCCTAAGTCAGGGTGTGCTTTTTGAATAATTATTACATTTGATCATTGATAAATAGTTTCTGCAGTTACATCACCAAAGACTGCACAAGTAGGTATTAGCACTGGGGTGTTTATCATTTTGTACATACATATCATGTCTTTTTTTTGTCAAATTATAATAGAAGATTTCATTAAAAAAATTTGGTTCAGTATTGAAAATCCTGTCAATATATTGATGGTTATACATAAAATTGTATAGTAATTATGTAGTCTATCATCAAAATGAATGCTATATTTTAGTATTTTACAACTTTCAAGTGTATAATAATTAATATACTGACAGACTATCAGTTTAATACTAATACTATCACTAATCCATAATCTGTATAGAACAGATCAGTGACCAATGAGGTCATTGTGCAATGTAGTTACTGGGCCTGTCTTCACTTCGCTTACTGTAGGTCCTTAACTAAAATATAGTTGTTTAATCTCGTTCCATATCAGTTTCAAATGCAAGGTACAAAACATATCACCGCTATCATTATCCATATTTGCATCTTGAGTGAAAATATTTCATTTAGGAAAATTTGGAAAATGTCACAAAAAGATTTTGCCTTCATTCTGTTATAAATATGTAGATCTCTACTGTTCTTCAACTGAATGTGTTTTTGTAAAATGTTCAGTGCAAATTGTAAAAATGATTCCATTTTAATTGGTTTTATGGTTTAAATTTGAAATTGTGGGTTTTCTTTTGACATACATCATTAAGTAAATAATTCCAGTATCAGCATCAATCTGTAATGGTGGAATTCTCAGTCCCTATTTGGTACTTTTTTATTCACAGGGAATGTAGAGCAGTCTGTGTCGGATCATCGGGAGTCCACAGGGAATGTAGAGCAGTCTGTGTCAGACCATCGGGAGTCCACAGGGAACAGCAGCTTTGCCAGTAGCCAGAGTGAGAGAGTGGTGCAAGGGGAGATCAAGACCATGAACTGTGTAGCGTGTGTGTCTGCCCAGAGACCCAACACTGAGCAGGGGAACTCCATCTGGGAGGAGACCCAAGCCGACACCTCAGATGAAGACCAGGAGGACCTTCCATATGACGAGGACCTGGGATGCCAGTACGTCAACTCTGGAAGCCACCGACCTGGAGCGTTGCATTCAAGACACAATGTTAATGGGCATTCTGACTTACCAGCCATGGTTGAAGAGGTTAATATTATACAAGATCCCTTCCAGATCAAAGGAAACACTATGAGCCCTGCATCACCAAACACGAGACATAGTAAAGTTGATTCCAACCCAACAGAGGCTGTTCCCGCACACAACAGCCAAGTTGGTGAGGCCCCATTCCCAGACATCAACCAGCTGCTACTTCGTCACTTCTCCCAGGATGAGCTGCTCTGTTCGGCCAGGGGGATTGAGTCCGAGACCATTCCAGAGGTGTCCCTTCTGGAAAGCAGCATGGATGAGACAATCCAAAGCAGGTCCCCACAGCGTAGCAGCACAGAGAGACTCAGTAGTTACATTGGTGAAGACTTACAGTGTAGCAGCACAGAGAGACTAATTTGTAACATTGGTGAAGACTTACAGTGTAGCAGCACAGAGAGACTAATTTGTAACATTGGTGAAGACCTACAGTGTAGCAGCATTGAGGGGTCCACAAGCAAGACTGAGAGTTTTCAGAACCAACAGGAGAAGGATGAAGAAAGCAGTGTAATAAGTCCATCCAAAAGCTTTGAGAAAATAAAGGTACAACAATGTTCAACTGCCCTGGCTGATGGGAATCACAACAGTGAAGTAAAATATCCTGATAGTTTTGACAAATCAATCCGTGAAAGTGAAGACCTGAGCAATAAATCAGACATAACCGAAGAGGAAGATCTGAATGGTGATGACGGCCAGGAGGAAGACCATGTACGTATTGTTCCCCTTATCAGGACCAGGTCTTTCAGTGAACTAAAATATGGACAGGGCCAAGTCCACTTCCCTCTCCCTGACTTCACCAAGGTAGCTCCTAAAGTGAAAATACCAAAGAGTACTCCTGGAACAGTGAGACCAGTCAGCCAGTCGCCCACCTTCCTCAGAGCACAGTCCTCGCCAGGCATGCTGGGAAGGTCTTCTACTTTGGAGGTGATCAGTAGAGCGATGGAGGACTCCGTTCAGTCCTCAGAGAGACCGTACATGTTTAGAGACCAGGACAAACAGACAGGATCCTCCTCAGGACTGGTGACTCATCTACAGGTGGGTCATGATGTCCAGTAGTAAAGCTCACTCTCTGTAGAAATACATCATACATCCTTCATGCACAACACGTGTCTATCTTTTAGGCTGAATATGATAAACTGCTGACAAAGTATGCAGAGGCAGAGAACCTCATTGATCAGATGAGACTAGGAACAAATGTAAGTCATTTTTTCAAATACTATTTTTGCTATATGGTCTCACGCTGTTCTTTCATGTCTTTTAAGTGTTTAACTTTTCTTTTCACTTTTGAAATTATTAAAGGTCTTAAAGAAGTAGTCAACAATTTGGGCCACTGGTTATAAATGTGGTGCTATTGAGATAAAAAGTGTCCCCGATCGTGTACAATGTCATGTATCTGTGCTCCATGTCATGAATTATGTCCCATGTCATCAACAGTGTTGGGTAAAGTTACTTTTACGATTACTTTTCAGTTACTTTTTGGGAAGTCCCATATTAAGACAGAATGATCAGGTAAATGGAGTTCATATCTTAACAGTGACCTATAAAACAAATAGAAAGAGTAAAGAAAATATCAATCATGGTCACCCATAAGATATATGAACTCCATTTACCTGATCATTTTGACTTAATTTGGGACTTCCTAAAACTTGTGAACCCCACAAGTAACTGAAAAGTAATCGTAAAAGTAACTTTACCCAAAACTGGGACTCATCAAAACCACCTGACTTGTAACTTGGAATGTCATACCTAAATCTGGTGTAGCAGTGATTCTACTTAGGCACATTACACATCCAAACCAAAATGGGAGGTTTTTAAACATTATTTTATTAATTGCAATTGTCACAGATTGCATATGTAATGCAAATATTATGCATGTTTAACCATTTCTTTGAACAGACAAAAGCCACCTCTGACTTCACCCTGGAGTTCGACTGTAGTGACAAAGAAGAACTTTGTCTGGTTGGAAGCCATTTTGGATCTGCGCTACTCCCTAATACTCCATCTCCATTAGGCAAGATGCTGTTTCTGCTGTGATATTATGAGAAGTCCTCACTCTTTACCAGTGCCACGAGTTTCCTTAGTTAGAAATAGTGTCTGATGACATGAAGTTCCAGTTACACTTACAAACTTACCTGTCTTTAGAGGAGAGAAAAATTGTAATTATGTAATACACTTTCTGACAATAAACATGAGTAATTCCTCATTATATTACTATATATATTTGTCAAGATAATCATGAATTCAAAGTAACGTCCTTCCTATTTATGTTGGATTGTCATCGTCTCCGCTTTTGTTGCGTTTGCAGGACAATGTTCCGATGAGCCACACCAACCAAATCCCGGTATCCAGCCCACCACTTCAACTCAGACTGACCTGCAGGGTCCTACTGAAGGGGACAGGATGACCTGCGAGCTCAGGGACATTATCTGTCAGTTCATGCAGAAGGTACCCTGAAACACCTACCAAAGCCACCATAGATTATCACGCATAGATTCAAACAATACTGAACTGTTATGTTTTTATATAAATTTTTCACAGTTGGATGAATTCAAAACATGTTTGTATACCAAGTCAATTACCATTGAAGAGCAACAAATGGTAAATATTCACTTTTTGTGGTCCAATGTGATTGAATAATTTTCATGTCTTTGAACCTAGAAAGTGTCTTACGTAATTACAATGTATGTCCACCCATGGCCATTGTCCCGTGTCCAGGTGTTTAAGAGTATAATGGCTGCTCAAGACCAACTGGAGAGGAGGTACATCAGTAAAAAGGAAGAGCACAGAACTTTGGAGATGCAAAACTACATGGGCCTGGCCAGGAACACAGGCCAGTTTGACCCCGAAAGGTTAGAGGTCAACTGATGGATTCCATTGCGTCTTTATAAATTTAGCAGATTTAGCAGATGCTCTAGAGCGATTTACAGAAGTAATTAGGGTTAAGTGCCTTGCTCAAGGACACACCAACAGATTAATTTGACCTTCCTGTCACTTCCCTAAAACTAGACTATCTCCTGTAGAATGCAGCTGACTCACACTATAGGACCAGACAGAAGTGTATTTCGCTGGCTCGGCAGTTCACGTTTTACATGGACCTTTCCAGCATGGTTACAGCAACAATCGACGAACAGTAATCAGGCCAGCTCAGTAAAGCTTGGCTTGGCACCGTTTGGCACTGTGATGTGAATCAGACAGTTTTGTATAAAAGCAGGATGAGGCAGATGCCCAGGCAAGCTGTGTTGTGTTAAGTGTGAAATGTCGGGGGGGACTGTTTCCTGTTGTAGACAGGTGGAGGGGGAGATATTCAGGATAGGGATGCACCTAGAAGATATTAAAGACCTGGTTGATAAAAACAGATGTGAGCTGGAGCTGTCCCCACACCACCCACCCTCACGCCTCACACCCCTACCAGTGTGTGAGGAACCCCGTCCTGGTCTGCTCACCGCCTCCCCGCCACCAGCCCTGCCCCAGAAGGTAACACATGAGGGGGACTCAACCACTCAGTGTTCCTGCTTACTGCCTGTCATTACTGCATGCCCTTCCATGTTTGTTAACTCTGTTTTTCTCAGTCAAATGAGGAGGCAACGTGGCGCCAGAAATTCAAACACATTCAGAACTTGATTGCTGACATGCAAACCATTGTGGAACATTGGACTAATTATAAAAGTACCAAAATATACGGTTAATCTGGTGTATTCCTTTGCAACATCTGTGCTTCGCGTGCAGCAACCATAGTTCAGAACAGCAATAGTTCTGATGAACACGATATAGTGTTATCTTGCCTTCCTTGTTGCCATAGGGACAACTTAGAAAGAAATGCAGCACAGCTCATTGTTTGGTATGTGGAAGCGTGTACTTCACTCACATTAACTGACCGTCATTTCCACGGGGACTCACGTTTCACTGAAGGAACTTTAGCTACTCACAACTTCTCAATCTCTCTGTGGTCAGGGTCTCGCGTTACAGGACCCAGGACTCCGTTTGGACACGATGGAGGCCAATGAGGTCCATCTGAATGAAGGCTTAGACCTCAGCTGCGATGTCACATCTGCTGACTTCCTTCTCAACAGCAGTGGACACGGCAGCTTCAGTCTACGGTACATAATACACTAATGAGTTTCTCTAAAGGCGTCTACATTCATTATTCACTGTTTAGAACCTACAGAACACTACTGCACTGCACTGTGTACCACTTATGGTAGACCACATACCAGCTCAACCCTTAAAAACCCAAGTAGAAATTTTGTTAATGGCAACAATAAACAGCAGGTTACATTACCTGTGGTGAATAAATGTGCTTATATTTAGATAATCATCTGAAGACTCTTGGAGGTTGTTGTAATTAGATAGTGTGTAAGTGTGTAATTTGTGCTGCTAGCAGCCAGGCACACTCCAGTACCTCCCTTTTGGGGATAATGTTTCAGCTTAGGCGGGATAATGTTTCAGCTTAGGGGGGATAATGTTTCAGCCAGCTACAGATGTGGTGTGTGGTTCTATGGTGCAGTGAACAGTGTTTTTAGTCTGATGCCCTCTTCTTCTGAGGCTGTCACAAGGCTCCCTGGACAGACTGGACATCAACACAGAGGAAGAGGTAGAGAGGAGGTCTGTTCTGTCAGAGGGAACAGCTCATAAAAGGGTTCTACATTGTTTTGCTGAGAAGATCCCAGGAACGCCAGACCGACTGTGGACGTCTGAAAGGTCAGTGTCTTGCTGTTTGTGTGTAAACAATTGGCACATTACGTTGCTCTTAATCTTTAAGTTCCGATTACTTGGACTGTAGAAGGCAGCAAAAGTGAATATTGAGTGGATCGCAAAACTAATCCTTACCATACATCTATAGTGCATCTGGAACGTATTCACAGCGCTTCAATTTTTCCACATTTGGTTATGTTACACCCTTATTCCGAAATGGATGAAATTCATTATTTTTCTCAAAATTCGACAAACAATACCCCGTAATGACAATATGAAAGACGTGTTTTTTAAAACTTAGCTAATTTAATAAAAATAAAACACGAAAGAAGCACGTACATTAGTATTCACAGCCTCTGCTCAAAACTTTTTTGAAGCACCTTTGGGAGCAATTACAGGCTCATGTCTTTTTGAGTATGATGCTACAAGCTTGGCACACCTATTTTGGGGCCGTTTCTCCCATTCTTCTTTGCAAGACCTCTCAAGCTCCATCAGGTTGGATGGAGAGCATCAGTGCACAGCAGTGGCAGCTGCGGTTCTTTTCAAAGAGGGGAAGCTCAGTTTTGGCCTACATCATAACAATTGTCCATTTATTTATACGTAAATTCTGCCCTACGTTCCTTTTCAAGAAAATGCTCTGTGACCCTGTCGTACGAGCTAGGCGTCTTCCAGAGATTTGACCAGTGTCCTCTCAATGGCCAGCAGAGCTAGGCTGCTTAAACGGCCTTGGCCCATCGAACAGAAGCTCCGTTCTACACCTGCAGTTGTAGCTCCAATTGTTGCCACTAATGAGAACAGTTTGTAAAGCTAAGGCACTGCACTGTCCAACTCCACGTCTTTAAGTAACACCAAGTAATCACACAGCTTTCCCCTGTTACCCTACAAGTCCTGATCTGAATACAGGACTTTAAGTTTAAACTCGAAGGAGGAAATGTGGGAATTAGGTTAAACTGAAACAAGGAATGTGGTGTATAATTGTATGAAATGTATGATGAAAATTGGCTAGCAATTTCACCAAGCAAATACCAAGAAATAGGTTGTAGAAGTTTGTCTACTTTCGACTACACTTGCAAAATCCGCAAAGGGACTGAGCTCGAATAGCTTTGGCGACTTTTTATAGTACAAAATCGCTGTCAATCAAATAGATATGAAGTCTTTCGATAGACCCTCCAATGATCACGCAGAATCCCAGAGTCCAGGCCAGCCCACTCCATTCACCCCCAAAGACGCTAAGCGTCTGTAGGCAGGACATCCAACCAGGTTGTAGAAACATCTCAAGGATGATCAGTGGAAACAGGATGCACCTGAGATCAATTTTGAGTGGTATGGCAAAAGCTGTGAATACTTATGTACATGTGCTTTTTTTTAATAAATTTGCTAAGATTTTAAACACACTTCTTTCAAATTGTAATTATGGGGTGTTGTTTGTAGAACTATGAGGGAAATAATTAATCAATTTCAGAATAAGGGTGTAACACAACAAAATGTGGAGAAAGTGAAGCGCTGTGGATATTTTCCAGATGCACTGTATATAACTGAATATATTTATTTAATCTCAGGACTTTGTAGCAATCCTAAGAGTGTTAGGGGTAATTCCAAACTGTCATGCAAAACATTTGTGAAAGGTGTATTGGTGTGGAGCAAGCATTTCACAACTAGTCAACAGTGTTGTTGTTGTTGTTGTTGTTTTTGTTGTTAATAAAGCCTGTTGCAAAGCCCCGTCAGTTCAGACTGGGAGTCTTCCCTGAGAGAGAAATGTAATTTGGCTGTAAACGACTCCTCCTCATCTGATGTAAACACCAAGAGCGTCACAGAGAAGACTCCCAGCTCTTCCCAGGTGAATTCATTTATTAGCTTTCCCATGTTGATATCTCTGTCTTGGTTAAGTCGTCTGTAGCCTGTACAACCACACATCCCTGTCCGTCTGGACAGTGGAAGCATAGCTACATAAAGTATTTTTGTTCTGCAGAGGATCGTCAGTCTTGAGACGGACAGTGGGTTTGGGAGCTCTGACTTGAGTCGTCCAGTGACTGGATTTTCTCAACCAGAACATGGTCCTGAAAGGTAACCACAACCATACACCTGGTCACAAGCTGCTGATCAGTGGCAGCTCCAAACAACATTAACTTTGGTCTGTGGTCCATCCACTTGTTCCATATCAAATGAACATTTTATAAATGGATGTTATGTTGTTATTCCCCAGCTTTATGCTCCAGTGTGATGTGAACGGCCATTCCCAGAATATGAGTGACAGTGACGGGTCCTGCTCCAACCTGGAGACAACCATGCATCAGCCTGTTCAGATGGAGCAAAGGAGACCCAGCCTGCAGACGGCTGTCCACCCAGCTGGGCTGAATGGAGACAGGAGACCCAGCCTGCAGACGCCCGTTCAGCTGCAGCTCTCCAGAACTCCAATGGAACACTGTGTCACCAGCGCTCAGACTGTCCCTGCAAGACTGCATGGTGAGTGGATTCACAGTGCCTGCTGTTTGTAGGGATGCTGTTAATGTTTCTCAATAGAAAACACTGACCTCAATGCTGTCATGTACTCAGAGTGTGACTCTCAAAGGCCCAGGCAACACAGCCCTGAGCACCAATCCAAACCCTCCATCAGCATCAACACGCTACAGAAAGACTGCCGCTCCCACACCTGCCCATGTCACAGGTTGTTCTAGAAGTACTTATTATTCAATGTTATCACAGGACATCGTTAACCAGGTCAGGCCGCCAGTTAATTCCTCATTGAGGCCAAAACGTCATGTTTCTGAGCCACCTTAACCCTGCGTTTGCCTGTGTCCAGTGGGGCCATCCAGGCCCTGCAGTCGGAGGTGTCCCAGCTGAAGAGAGATCTGGAGGACGGTCTTGTCCAGCTACCACACCTCGCCCAGAGGATGGACCACCTGACCTCCAGGTACAGGCAGGACAGAGACAGAAGGTCCAAGACACGGCCCAGAACCACCCACCACAAACCAGCAGGGAGCAGACGTATTCTTACCAACACCAAGATAGAAGACTGGATCTCCTCAGATATGGAACCCAGCACCAGCAGAGGTGGTAAATAATGCATTTATTAGTAGAGTATCAAAGCAACAAAAACAACTTTAACTGTATATAGTTCCAGAGTTCTGCTAGTAATGTCAGATGCAATATTGATAATATTAGTATCTGTATGTGCAAGTCATACTAAGGTAGTTTGGGTGTTGTAAGCTACTTGTGTTCATAGTTAACAGTTTACAGTGCATTCCCTGCTTGTTGCTTCTAGATCCTGACAGTGAGGAGTCTGACCATTCTGGGATCCTGCTGCCATTCCACAGCACACCACTAGATGGCAGGAGAGGGAGCAGCAAGCCTTACACCTGCTCCGATGAACCATGGAAACCCCAGAGCAAAAAACACTCAACAACAGGTTAGTTGTTGTGGAATGTAAATCGTACATTGAACAAACAGAATGTTACCTTTGGTTGTCCTAAATGTGTGTTTCTCCATCACACATCAGAGAGGAACTATGAAATGGAGACCTCCAGTATTAACAACTCTGGTCCTCCAGTCCTCCGGCTCTCTCAAAAGAACAGCAGTTTCAGATACCAGTGTAACGACCTGCATCCGGCTTCAGGATCAGGTGGTCCATTAGAGGCATATGTCTATCAAGATTTCTCTACCCATTTCACTATATAGTTTCAGCATTCATTGGTGTTGTGAATGTGATGTTTTTCCTTTGTCCATAGCAGCACCACCAGGTGACATTCAGCATAACTACTACAAGGCCAGATATCCTCCCTCTTCTAAACCTCGAGAGAAGCCTCTGTTGCAAGTCAACTATGGCTCTTCTTGTAGTTTACCTGCTAAGTAAGATATGGTTTTGTAAATTAGATTAATAGACTGCCTAAGGGCTCTTTGCTATTACACTGCCCATCTTCTCCTCTATTAACAACAGTTTCAAGGTGTGGGAGCAAAATTCTGTCTCCCAACACCGGAGGATCTCTACCCAGTCAGACTCAGCTCTACTGCCCAGCAACATCTACTTTCAGCGGACCCTTCCTCCAGCTCACGGCTCCCCCAAGACCGGGGGTAGATCCAGAAGACACATGACCAACAAGGTGAGGCTGGACACTTGGATAACATTTCTTCATATTAACGGGTGCCAGTGCTACTGTTAACTTGTAAGTAATGAACTGTTGTTGTTTACGTTAGGAGGAGGACATTAACAGGACATTGGACAGGGCTATTGAGGCAGCCCTCTGTATGAAGAGGACCACGGATAAGATGGCTAAGAGCCTGTCAGCTGACCTGGCCAAGGCTGCGTTCTACAGGAAGTTACATGGCCTTAAGCCCCTGACTGGGGTCAACACTGCTGGCTACCAACACTCTGACTCACCCAGCTGACATACTGCTGATGGCTGGTCCAGCTAGCCAGGGAGTTGAGCGATTTAGGAGTTTTTGTATATTTGTTAATAATACTATAATAATAATAAGGCAAAAGCCACACTAAGAAAAATTACCAAATATAATAATTATTTCAAAATCTGATAATTTATAATGAAATAAATATTTATTACATTTTATATTGAAACAAGAGTTATTAATTTCAATTTCAGAAGGTATTATTTTTATTTTGGGCAGTTATTATTTATTACTTTTAATGACAGCACAGTAGGAAGCAGAGGTTAGGGAGACTGGCATGTAGGGGGAGACAGAGAGGAAGCAAAGGTGAGGGAGACTGGCAGGTAGGGGGAGACAGAGGAAGCAGAGGTTAGGGAGACTGGCAGGTAGGGGGAGACAGACAGGAAGCAGAGGTTAGGGAGACTGGAACGTAGGGGGAGACGGAGAGGAAGCAGAGGTTAGGGAGACTGGCAGGTAAGGGGAGACAGAGAGGAAGCCGAGGTGAGGGAGACTGGCACGTAGGGGGAGACAGAGAGGAAAAAGAGGTGAGGGAGACTGGAACGTAGGGGGAGACAGAGAGGAAGCAGAGGTTAGGGAGACTGGCATGTAGGGGGAGACAGAGAAGAAGCAGAGGTTAGGGAGACTGGCATGTAGGGGGAGACAGAGAGGAAGGGCACAGACAGTGCCCCTCAAGCTCGGGCTTGACCCATGTTGACCACTTTCATGGTCTCTGGTACTATGTGTGAGTAGTTACATTTCAGTACTATCATAGACACTCTTATCCAGAGACGTTAGGGTTGACCTTGTCCAAGAGCACATAATCAAGAAACATTTAGTGTATTTGCCATATTCATAAACTGGTAGGCTATCTGCATCTTGTGCAGTATGGTGTATTTGGTAGAATTAACACCAGAGGGGTGTTAAAAACAGAGCGCTTTTATTGACATTATTGCAAATGTTAAAGTTCTTTGCTTTGGTAATGACAGCTACGTCAATACTACTACTATTACAGTTTGGCACTATATAGCACAACTACCAGTTTCATTCATCCAACTCAACATTTGCCACAGGAAATCTTATTTACATCGTGCCATACTCACTCAGCTTCTTTCCACAAGTCCCCAACCCATGGGGAACATAAATTATGTTGATAAAACTAGGCCAGATAATATTACATTACAGGAAAAGGCCCCTTTGTTTACTTACGAGAATTGGTTTCAAATTTTTCCTCTTAGATCTTTTATTTGTGTCACACCCCTCCTCGCAGCACCTTTTCCAATTGATATCACAGACTAAAAATGTTAAAACTTTCTATTAGATTTTTTATTAGATTATTCAATTCCTATTCGATGTCTGTTGACGTCCCTGTTCTATCAGTCTGCAAGTGTCTTCTATGGTGTTTTTTGTTCTACAGTCCCGTGTTTCCCTGTTGGTTTTTCTAGATATCCAAGTACAAATTTCCCAGCAACATCCTTAAGTTTCAGTCCTGCACACTCTTCAAGGAATGGATAACTGTACGTGGGAAATGTTGAAACCTCACTTAGCTTTATGATCAGTTAAGTGTGATAGATATAGGCAGGGTGATAAAGATAGCCTAGGATGTGGACTTGTGCTCTACACTAAGCACAATATATACATTTTGGAATATAACCCACAAGAATAATCTGAGTAAGCACACCCACTACAGGCAGGCTCATGCTAAATGATCTGAAAGGGTTTTGTAAGTATTTGAATCCATGTCCTAATAAAGTGGAATGTAATTTAATAGTCATGACACTGATGCTGCCTGTAAATCCTACTCCTAGAGGTATAAGTGCCTCATGTAAAACCTGATCCTTAGACATAGAACAAAATCTTTGCTTTTCAATCAACTGCCATAGGCCTGTGCTTTGAATGGAACATAACAATATTACTACAACACTTCAAATGTTCTGAATATCCATCCATTTATTTTCATCCGCTTATCCGGGATCGGGTAGCGGGGGCATCAGCTCCTGCAGGGGACCCCAAACGTCCTTTTCTCGAGCCACATTAACCAGCTCCAACTGGGGGATCCCGAGGCGTTCCCAGGCCAGGTTGGAGATATAATCTCGCCACCTAGTCCTGGGTCTTCCCCGAGGCCTCCCGCCAGCTGGACGTGCCTGGAACACCTCCCTAGGGAGGTGCCCAGGGGGCATACCAGATGCCCAAACCAACTCAACTGGCTCCTTTCGACGCAAAGGAGCAGCGGCTCTACTATGAGATCCTCACGGATGACTGAGCTTCTCACCCTATCTCTAAGGGAGACACCCGCCACCCTCCTGAGGAAACCCATTTCGGCCGCTTGTACCCTGAATCTCGTTCTTTCGGTCATGACCCAGCCTTCATGAGCATAGGTGAGGGTAGGAACAAAAACTGCCCAGTAGATTAAGAGCTTTGCCTTCTGGCTCAGCTCACTTTTTGTCACAACAGTGCGATGTATTGAGTATAATAACGCCCTTGCTGCACTGATTCTCTGACCAATCTCCCGCTCCATTGTCCCCTCACTCGCGAACAAGACCCCAAGTTATTTGAACTCCTTCACTTGGGGTAAGGACTCATTACCTACCTGGAGTAGGCACTCGATCGGTTTCCTACTGAGAACCATGGCCTCAGATTTAGAGGTGCTGATCCTCATCCCAGCCGCTTCACACTCTCCTGCGAACAGATCCAGTGAGTGCTGAAGGTCACATCAGGACCACATCATCTGCAAAAAGTAGTGATGAGATCCTGAGCCCACCGAACTGCAACCCATCCCCACCCCGACTATGCCTCGATATCCTGTCCATAAATACTACAAACAGGATTGGTGACAAAGCGCAGCCCTGGCGGAGACCAACCCTCACCTGAAACGAGTCCAACTTAATGCAGAGAACCCGGACACAGCTCTCAATTTGGTCATCCAGAGATTGGATGAAGGGATCCCCTCACCCCATACTCCTGCAGCACCTCCCACAGTATCTCCCGGGGAACCCGGTCGTATGCCTTCTCCAAATCCACAAAACACATGTAGACAGGATGGGCATACTCCCAGGCCCCCTCCAGGATCCTTGCGAGAGTAAAGATCTGATCTAATGTTCCACACCCAGGACGGAATCCACATTGTTCTTCTTCAACCTGAGGTTCGACTATCGGCCGAACCCTCCTTTCCAGCACCTTAGAGTAGACTTTACCAGGGAGGCTGAGAAGTGAGATACCTCTGTAATTAGCACACACCCTCTGGTCCCCCTTTTTGAACAGGGGAACCACCACCCCAGTCTGCCACTCCTTTGGCACTGTCCGAGACTTCCATGCAATGTTGAAGAGGCATGTCAGCCAAGACAGCCCTTTCACACCCAGAGCTTTCAGCATTTCTGGATGGATCTCATCAATCCCTGGGGCTTTGCCACTGTGGAGTTGTTTGACTACCTCAGTGACTTCAACCAGGGAAATTGATGACAATCCCCCATCAACCTCTTGCTCTGCCTCTAATATAGAGGGCATAGTAGTTGGATTCAGGAGCTCCTCAAAGTGCTCCTTCCACCGCCCTATTACCTCATCAGTTGAGGTCAACAGAGTCCCACACTTACTGTATACAGCTTGGATGGTACCACGCTTCCCCCTTCTGAGGTGGTAGACAGTTTTCCAGAAGCACTTTGGTGCCAACCGAAAGTCCTTCTCCATGTCTTCTCCGAACTTTTCCCAGCCCGCTGCTTTGCCTTTTTCACGGCAGAGGCTGCAGCCCTTCGGTACCTTCGGTACCGTGCAACTGCCTCTGGAGTCCTCCGGGATAACATATCCCGGAAAGACACTTTCTTCAGTCGGACGGCTTCCCTGACCACAGGTGTCCACCACGGTGTCCGTGGGTTACCGCCCCTTGAGGCACCCAAGACCCTAAGACCACAGCTCCCCACCGCAGCTTCAGCAATGGAGGGTTTGAACAGTGTCCACTCGGGTTCAATGCCCCCAACCTCCACAGGGATGCACGAAAAGCTCAGCCGGATGCGTGAATTGAAAGTCTCTCGGACAGGGGGCTCCTCCAGACGTTCCCAATTCATCCGCACTACCCGTTTGGGTTTACCAGGTCTGTCCAGAGTCTTCCCCCACCCCCGACCCAACTCACCACCAGATCGTGATCGGTTGACAGCTCCGCCCCTCTCTTCACCCGAGTGTCCGAAACATACGGCCTCAGATCAGATGAAACGATTATAAAATCGATCATTGACCTTCGGCCTAGGGTCCTCTGGTTCCAAGTACACTTATGAGCATCCCTATGTTCGAACATGGTTTTCGTTATAGACAATCCATGACTAGCACAGAAGTCCAACAACGAACAACCACTTGGGTTTAGATCAGGGAGGCCGGTCTTCCCAATCACACCTCTCCATGTGTTTCCATTATTGCCCACGTGCGCGTTGAAGTCCCCCAGCAGAACTATGGAATCCCCAACTGGAGCCTCATACAGGACTCCATTCAAGGTCTCCAAGAAGGCAGACTACTTTGAACTCCTGTTTGGTGCATATGCACAAACAACAGTCAGAGATTTCATCAACCTGCAGGCGCAGGGAGGCGACCCTCTCGTCCACCGGGGTAAACTCCAGTGTAGCAGTGGTCAGCCGGGGGCTTGTGAGTATCCTTACACCCGCCCGGCGCCTCACACCCTGGGAAACTCCGGAGAAGAAAAGAGTCCAACCCCTATCCAGGAACTATGTTCTAAATAGTGAATGTAATTTAAAGGCAATAGTCCATTAGAGGTTCACACTTTGCAACTCTCCAAACTGGATGTGAACTCGCATGGTTGAGGACTGTTTCCTTGGTAACAACTCTCATGGGATCTCTAACATGATACATCGACATATACACAGAAGATGTGGCACCAATCCAGGGCTCACCTTGTTGAAGAATCAATTCAAATCTTGATGTGAACCCTTCCCAATGTAACTGAGTTAGTACCATTGTTACGTAACACTGTGTCCGGTCTAGCCCACCACCAACCACATTTCTACTGTTCTAACACAAGGCTCCCCATGTTTTAGTGGGGTGACTCATGTAAAGGTCTTTTGGAGATTGGGAATTTAGTCAAATGTGTTTGAAAGTTCTTGCAAATCCTGAATTCTTACAATAGGTTAAAGTACTGTCTATTTTTATCAAACTGAAACTTTACCAGTTGAAAGTATCCATAAATTTATCATTTATTTATTTAATAAATAAATACAAATATTATTTATTTAACAATTTTAAATATGCAAATTAGGAAACGATCACTAAATATTAGGTAATTTGCATATTACAAGAATCCACACTGTTTCAAGACAGAATGTTTAAATTATTTTAATTTGAAGAAGACCCTCAATGGTCAGACTTAAACAGAACAGTTTATCAAAATATTGTTATTTGATGAAATTATTTAAAAAACAACATTCTCATGTACGACGGATGCACATTTTGCATGTATTCACAGATCAAAATTATGCAAGTTATTAAAAAAGCTTCTGTATAAGTCTGGCTGTGAGAGCTAAGAACCTCTGTGTGGACGTTTGTGAATGAATGTCCATGAATGACTGAGAGAAACAAATTTGCACATAAACTACATGCGATTTTGAGAAAATGGCCGATAAAGATATGCCAATGCAAATAAAACATTTTTTACCACTAATCTTTCAGCTTTTCTGTGTTGGAATAGTGTGGTAGTATCCCAACAACAGATTGGTGTGGATGTACAGTATACAGTAACAGTCATTAGAAATACAAATGTGAGTAGATTGCTGAATTGCCAGCTCATCCTTATCTAGACTTCTGATTGACCGGCTTGTCATGTTCACGCCATAAAATTGTCTACAGGGAAACTTCAGGGGGAATAAACTATTCATATGAAGAAATACACTCACTTGCCACATCATTAGGCACACCTGGTTAATACCGGGTTGTACCCCCTTTTGCCTTTCTTTGTGTCAGATTCAACAAGGTGCTGGGAAAATTTCTCAGAGTTTGGTTCATATTGACAGTATTGCATCACACAGTTGCTGCAGATTTGTCAACTGCATGTCCATGTTGTGAATCTCCCATTCCACCGATCCCCAAATGTTTTATTTACTACACACATTACAGACTGGAAGTAGGAAAACAAAATAACAACATAATAACTGCGATGATGTTGGACATCATCCTGCACAACACCAACAATTTCAATATGCATCGAAAAGCCTTATTTATCATGGTTTACATGCTTTTACGCATAAAAAACAACAAAATATACATACGTTCTTTATTTATATATTTCTTTATTTATTCTTTAAGGAGATGCACAGAATTTTGGTGAATAAGAGGAACCATTTTATTTTGATGCACATTTGTACATTAGCAGGAATTTGGCCTAATATGGATGTGAAAGCAGTTATAATTAGCATTCCATAGACTCCAATTCATTTCGATGTCATTTTGAGAGTGAATAAATTTACATCTGAAGCATTTAAAGACTCTATTTGTCCATTGTTTATTTCTATTGAAAGCACAACAATGTATAAAAGGCTCCATTACCTTGTATCTACATGTTATGGCCCCGTAGCAGCTGTTTTTGTAAAAATAGGCTAACAATTGTGTCATAACCACACAACTTTCTGTTGCACAGTAGAGAAATTACCATAGAGTAAGAAGAAGCTTGCAGGCAATTGGGGGGACGTGGAGGAATACAGTCAAAATGATAAAAATAATAATTATAATAAAATAATAATAATTAATTTTAAAAAACTATCAGAATACTTACCAAAGTTTGCTCCTGCTCCTACGCTCAGACAACTCCTACTCACGCTCTCCATCTCTGCAAAAGGCAAGATTTGGAATGATTCAAATTTCTCTTGGCACAGCTACAAGGACAATTACAACTTCCAGACAGGTTGCTCATGTCACATCTAAGTTGTCACACTCAGTGTGAGGCTGCACAGTACGCTCAGGCATCACTGGAAAAGTGCTTCTTATTTATTTCACTCTGTCTCTGTTGAAATGAATGGCATTGCTTGGTCCATTTTATATACTCTCATTTCATTGCAGGCATTCCCTTAACGCGTCTGACAGGGAATTCCCAACAAATGTGTGACGTATGGTTTGCTAAAGTAGGGGAAGCCCCATTGAAAGAGCTGTCAATCAAACCTGAACTATACCATGATGTTTAATGAATTTGCAAAGTCAGCACAACCTCTAAACACAGGAGAACAAGAGAGAAAAGTCAAACCTAGACACTTCAGGGAAATTAACTCCCGAGCAGTGACCCGTTTTAGCTCAAGTCCCGAGCAGTGACCCGTTTTAGCTCTAGGGCGCCTAAATTCACATTCTTTAGAACACAGGTGTCAAACCGGTTCCACGGAGGGCCGAGTGTATGCTGGTTTTTGGTCTTTCCTTTCAATTAGAGCCCAATTAAGACGTAGACTGCCATGTGAGGTGAGATCCTAACCAATTAGTGATATTCAATCATTCAGGTACAAGGTAAAAGTGAAAACCTGCAGACACTAGGCCCTTTGTGGATCTGGTTTGACACCCCTGCTTTAGAACTTAGAGCCCTAAATGTTCTAAATATCACCTAAAATTGCAGAAGGCACCTTTAACAAGCTGTTGAATGTGTGTACCTATTGAAGTGGAACGTGAGGGTACCTTCAGGTAAACCCTTAGAAAAAAGCAATATGGGATACCATTGGATAACTGTTTCTATACTATGTCTAGAATAATCCTGTAAGAATGCTGTAGACCGCCCTCATACTCAAATCTGACCCTCGAGTCCAGGTATACTTTTCATTAGAACCCTCTACTCCAGCATTTATTTACACCTGGGATACCAGGTGGGTGCAGCTAATGATGAGGTAGAACAGAAAACCAGGATGGTCCGGCACACGCAGGGTAGGATTTGGGTATCCCTGCTGTAGGGCCTATTGGGTATCCTGTGCCCGTCCCGCTGCTGTGCTGGATCCCATGTCACTGCGGTTGATGATCCAGTTTCCTATGGTCTATGGTGACTATGGTCACAGTCCACCCATCATATCTTCATTGCTGGACAATAATTGAACACCGATTGACCTTATTAGAATGGGCTGTGTACCTTCAGATCCCCCACCCGGTACAGCCAGAAGAGGACTGGCCACCCCCTTGAGTCTGGCCTCTCTCTAGGTTTCTTCCCAGGTCCCTCCTACTAGGGAGTTTTTCCTAGCCACTGTGCATCACTTGTGTTGCTTGCTTTTGGGGGTCCCGGGCCGGGTGTCTGTCAAAGCACTTTGTGACAACTGCTGTTGTAAAAAGGGCTTCATAAATAAATTTGATTGATTTGATTGATTATAGGCGAAACGTTGGGTTGTGGGGTTTTGTTCATAAATATTATTTTCAGGGTGGGAAACATGTTTTCGCTGCTACAGGGATTTGATATTCATGTATTAATTCATGCCAGAAAAAGGATAAACAAAATGCCATTGTCTTGAACCCCTCCATTTTCATGACATTAAATAACTTTATCATGTTACCACCATTAGACCAGTTTAGCAACAAACTATCAACAGAAAAACGGCACTGCATAAGTTTCACTGAAACTATAAATAACACATTTCTCGTTTTGTCCTTGGCTACAATAGCTAAATACATGCTTGAAACATTTGAGATAGCTCTCCCTGACTTCTCAGCATGACAGGTAAATTGATTAATGGTAACTGAGCTTGTTTAATATCAATGCTAATGTGGCTTCTTATTCAGCTAAATATGGCAGCGAGGGCATGTCTCAATGTACAGTAAGGGCATGTCTCAATGTACAGTAACCACAGTGAGGGCATGTCTCAATGTACAGTAACCACAGTGAGGGCATGTCTCAATGTACAGTAACCACAGTGAGGGCATGTCTCAATGTACAGTAACCACAGCGAGGGCATGTCTCAATGTACAGTAACCACAGCGAGGGCATGTCTCAATGTACAGTAACCACAGTGTTCTGTAAAATGCTTCTCAGACAGGTATGAGGTCTTGTGTAGAGAGGTGTCTTTGTTAGTAACATAAATTTCTTCTACAAAACAAGTGACTGTGAACTAATCAGCTTCTTACAGATGTAGCTTATTACTTTTAACTTGATCATTCATTGTCATCCATTCAGTATTGTATACAATACAGTGTCAATGGGGAAGTTGGTGGACAACGCATGTGTATGTTGTTACATTGAAAAGTCTCAGGACCAGTTGCAGAGAACTTTAGTCTACAGTACATGTCTACAGTATAACCCGTTTTCTGGAGGGCACAACACTCACAACCTATGAATCAATCACATAGTTTGAAAGCCAGTAATGGCTTAAGATGACCAGAAAGCATTGCCTTCTTTTCTTTTCATTTACTTTACATGACTCTTCATTTTGACTTGTCGGCCTGCAGCCTTCAATGTGTTTTGTCTTGCTTAAATCCCCTTTTAGTCATGCAGTGCCTTGCATAAGCATACATTCACCTTGGATATTCCCACATTCTGGCATGAAATATGATTGTACTTGGATTTGTACCGTTTGTCTTACAAAACATACTGAACACTTTGTAGGTGCAAAATATTTTTTGACACAAATGTTACACAATAAAAAAACACAATCATTGGTTACATATCTATTCACCCCTCTGAGTCAATTCTTGGTAGATCCACCTTTGGCTGCAATAACAGTTGAGTTTTTTGGGGTAAGTCTCTACCAGCTTTTTACATAAATGTCGAAATGTCCAAAGGGGGTGAATACTTATGCAAAGCACTGTGTATGGAATTTACAATGAAGCCAAGAACATGACACTGAACATGTCTGCCTTAGGCAGTCTACACAAAACAAAAGCCTAGACACATCGGCAGTCCCCAAGGGCTACATGGAATACAATGGCTAACTACTCATCCACTCTACCCCTGCCCATCAGCTCTTTCAGTCCAAATGTTTCTTGGAACAGTTGGTCACAGTAGGTCACGTCGCAATGGCAGCTGCTAGGCAATGCTCAAACCCTATATATCTACTCGGTTCTCTGTCTGTCCTGCCTCTATCTGTCCATACTTTTAAGCATTATTTAAACCCATATGGGTGGGATGCGCAAGAGTCCAGAACAAGCTGTGGCAGAACAAAAAGCTTTGGTAGAAATGTAGAGCACGGCCTAGAAAACAGGGAAGGGCAGTTCCTCTTTTCCCCAGCTCCAATTTGATAAAGATTATGTAATCACATGACAAAAGCTCCTATTCTTTCGTTGTTTTGACAGTGTCCAATCATGCCTTCATATATTAATTTATCTGTATGTAATTATACACTCACCTAAAGGATTATTAGGAACACCATACTAATACTGTGTTTGACCCCCTTTCGCCTTCAGAACTGCCTTAATTCTACGTGGCAGTGATTCAACAAGGTGCTGAAAGCAGTCTTTAGAAATGTTGGCCCATATTGATAGGATAGCATCTTGCAGATGATGGAGATTTGTGGGATGCACATCTAGGGCACGAAGCTATCGTTCCACCACATCCCAAAGATGCTCTATTGGGTTGAGATCTGGTGACTGTGGGGGCCATTTTAGTACAGTGAACTCATTGTGATGTTCAAGAAACCAATTTGAAACAATTTGAGCTTTGTGACATGGTGCATTATCCTGCTGGAAGTAGCCGTCAGAGGATGGGTACATGGTGGCCATAAAGGGATGGACATGGTCAGAAACAATGCTCAGGTGGGCCGTGGCATTTAAACGATGCCCAATTGGCACTATGGGGCCTAAAGTGTGCCAAGAAAACATCCCCCACACCATTACACCACCACCACCAGCCTGCACAGTGGTAACAAGGCATGATGGATCCATGTTCTCATTCTGTTTAAGCCAAATTCTGACTCTACCATCTGAATGTCTTAACAGAAATCGAGACTCATCAGACCAGGCAAAATTTTTCCAGTCTTCAACTGTCCAATTTTGGTGAGCTCTTGCAAATTCTAGCCTCTTTTTCCTATTTGTAGTGGAGATGAGTGGTACCCAGTGGGGTCTTCTGCTGTTGTAGCCCATCTGCCTCAAGGTTGTGCGTGTTGTGGCTTCACAAATGCTTTGCTGCATACCTCGGTTGTAACTAGTGATTATTTCAGTCAAAGTTGCTCTTCTATCAGCTTGAAGCAGTCAACCCATTCTCCTCTGACCTCTAGCATCAACAAGGCATTTTCGCCCACAGGACTGCAACATACTGGATGTTTTTCCCTTTTCACACCATTCTTTGTAAACCCTAGAAATGGTTATGCGTGAAAATCCCAGTAACTGAGCAGATTGTGGAATACTCAGACCAGCCCGTCAGGCACCAACAACCATGCCACGCTCAAAATTGCTTAAAACATCTTTCTTTCCCATTCTGACATTCAGTTTGGAGTTCAGGAGATTGTCTTGACCAGGACCACACCCCTAAATGCATTGAATGAACTGCCATGTGAGTGGCTGAGTAGATAATTGCATTAATGAGAAATTGACTGGGTGTTGCTAATAATCCTTTAGGTGAGTGTATATTAGATTACATTTTTGACTCAAATTACTTTCCATATGCGCTGTTTTGATTCGCAGGTGTCTGCGAGTATTGGCTGAATAAATCTTGAAACAAACAGTAATGATTAAATTCTGACAAGTCAAATAAGGAAATGGTGTTAGAAAACAAAACATTTATTTTCAGTATAGGCTACACACGTAAACAGAGAAAAAACATTCTCTGTTGCCATTAAGACGTTGTTATATTTGACCTGTTTTTAAAAATAACTGTCACTCCAATTTTTTTTACCTTCTGTAATTCGACTTCTAAATGAGAACAACTCTTTTGTGTAGGCCTTTATGTAGGCTTGTGTGTTGTTGTACATGTGTTTTGCTTTATCTGCTCTAAACCAATTGCCCCTGGTGGGATTAATTATTGCCATCATTTGCATGAGACCTGTTGACTGTGTTGTTGTGTGTAGATTCATCAGTCCATACTCTTGTTTAGCATTAAAGAGCTCTGTTTGTTATTATCTAGATGTTCCTCTAACTGGGAAAGGTACTCTGTAGGCCACAGACCATCTACGTTCTGTGTGAAGAGAAGATCCAAAATCTGTTCCAATGAGTTTTCCAATCTGATTATTTTAAAAAGGCTAATATCCTCACAAGCGGATTGTGTAGAATTCATTCTGATTTACATTTTATTCATTTGGCAGACACTCTAATCCAGAGTGACATGCATACATTGAAAAAAGCGAGGTGAAACCACTACAACTTAGTAGTAGGGAATGCATTATAATAATTGAATCAATAATTAGCTAATATCAGTGCGGGAAAGACCATAACAATAAATAAATATAATAAATATTTTACTAGTTTAGGTACTAATTGAAAAGGTAGGTGGGCAGAGACTATACTAGTCTCCGCTGGTTCCACCATTGAGATTCAATTATTTTTAAACAATATCTCTGTAAGCAATATTATTAGTATAAACAAATGTAATTTACCTGTAGCTCCCTGTTGATATTATTCTTGGTATTATTTATTTAACATTATCAGATTGCTATTCTAAATCAAGGGTCCCATATACAGCCAGAAACTGAGGGGAAAGTGAAAGAACATGTGGTCTGTCAAAAAAGCTATCAGTTCCAGTAAATCTGTGATACAATAAATTTCAAAGCTTAGTCAAATCAATGAAAGTGTCTTCCAGAATCTTTTCTACACAGATAATTGTGTAGGACAAAGTAAACAGAAGGTAAAATCTTGTGTCTCTGTCAAATGCCTGCCCACTGTTAGGCCAAGCCTTGACCATTCCACTGCTACATCCATTAACAATCTCCAACACACAACCAACACAGATAACCAGGACAAGCCAGTATTCACAGGTACACTGTAAAAAGTATTCTTGCTTTTTGGTTGTTTCAACATATTTTTCAAAGTTATCTCAACTGAAAAATAGTTAAATCAACAAACATTGTTGAGATAACATCATTTTTCATGTTTTCATGAAGTCAACTAATCAGAAAATGATGAGAAGTTGACTCCATGAGTAAAATTGCCTAGTGAAATATTAATTTCATGTTGAGTCAACGATAAAGCTTGCTAAAACAAAATACAAATTCAAATTGACTCAAGTTGAATCCACGCAACAGGGTTACTAATTTTGTGAGTTGAGTCAACAAATTACTTTTTACAGTGTAGGTTTATCACAAATATAAAAAATTACAACTCATTCCCAAACTGACTCTGCTGAACCATCTTCTTGGTGACCACTAAATATTTCACATATTTGATCCAAATAGCCAAGAGACTAATAAACGATAAGATGGTTTCTGTTTCGAAAAGTATGATGGATATATTTAAAGATAATACAGGAATTCTCGACATTCCTATCAAATTTCTTGTTCATCTTCAAGGGATCTTTACCTTTTGGCCTCCATGGAACCAAAACTGTATACTTAAAACGGAAGAAAAGATGATCCCAGAAGGCCTTAATAACCTTTATGGAATCAAACACCGTCGTGTAACGGTGCATCTGTCTCTTCTTTACTTCAGGTAAGACAGTCCCTCCTTCTCTGATAGGCTCGCTGGTGCGGCACCCGGGCAGGGCTCGTGGACTGGGCTCTTTGGTATTCGCTGATACAATGAAAGACTTCGTTTAATTAAAAAAAATGGCTTTACTCTGCTGTAACAGTCAGAAACAATATTAGTTTAAATAGTAGCCTCAAGGCAGCGGCTCTTACAGAACAAAATTCAAATATGGGATCAACGTATTTTAGAGTATTACATCTTTTGCTTATATTCAGTTTATCTGAGGTAAGAACATAATATATTATTCATATTAATTAATTTAAATAATAATAATTTAATCCTACCCAAGATTCTGCTTAAATATTTATTATGTGATAGTTATTGTACTGGTTTATTGTGCTGTTCTGCCTCTTCATTGAAATCTTTGGACTGCATGCAAATAATTCTACAGGCTAGACCAGAGAGAGCGAGAGATTGGTTTAAAGAATACATTCTGTGTAACATGCTTTCATCAAATTCTTCTTTGAATTGCTTAATGGAGTTATTATTTCATGGCAGAGAAACTAATCTGTGCACTTATATCTATCAGTCTGGAAATCTGTGTTGCTTGAAATAAAACGTAAATCCTCCCAACTATTAAATAATCTACCACTTTCATTTGTAATAATGTTCCAGTAATTGTTTATTGACGATGTTTTTAATATTGTTTTACGTGTTTTATTTCAGGTTTTTGCAAACGGTAATTATTAAATCACCCCTTTTTGAATATAATAATTTGCAATGCACAGATTAATATGATCACTTCCTACACAGTTATTATACCATAACCATTATAAACGACATTAAAATATTATTCTTAATATGTATTTAATCATTTGTCACTTTTACATTTTGCAGATATAACATTGTCCGTGTTCCAAGTCACATCAAAAAGTATGACGGTGCAATGGAGTCGTTACGCCGACGCCAGCTCTTACAAAATCTCTGCTACACCACTGAACTCCCTTGAATCGTCCGCTTTCACCCAGTTTGGCGGAAACTACCTAATGGGATCCGTGAACAATCTCTCCCCCAATACGATGTACACTATGCGGGTCGATGCCATGGATAACTTGGGCAACGTCATGGGAAGCTCGGAGTTGGTGGATAGAACAGGTGCGTTTCAAGATACGAAAGCATATAATGAACACTTGTCTTGTCAAGACTACAAATCATAGGCTCGATCTTTAACAATGATTTACACATGCTTTACACAATATAATGAAACTGATTTTTCTGCAACCAGTATACTATGTCTAACTTTTTGAATTAACTCGCTCTGAGAACCTGATGTAGCTTGGTTGTGTCCATTCCTTTGTAAGAGTTGACTTTATATCGCTAACCTCATCTCCAGGCATTAGTGTGAAGTGCATCTGCAATGTCCAATAGTTAACAGTGCTTTATGATTGACATTTGGCTATGTGTGCAGTAGGTCCTTGGTTTGATCACAGGTTGGGACAAGGAGAGGGAAGGAATCAACACTGTAACATGTGTGTGTGACCTCTAACCACCAGCCCCGGCCGTACCAAGCATAACACAGGCGTACTCCAAGCAGAGCAGAAGCATCACTGTGGAATTAACCTTGGAGACTGGAGCAAACAGCTACATCCTGCGGGCCGAGTCTGAGGTGGGAAACTTCTTCTTAGAGACCCCCGTGCCCAGCTCTCCAGGAACAGTCATCCAGCTGGCCCCATACACCAACTACAACCTCAGTGTCATGTCAGTCAACGTTGCTGGACGCAGCCAGCCATCACTACCTGTCCAGAGCATGACAGGTAAATGCCTTAGAGCAGGCTTCTACAACCCTGGTCCTGGAGAGCTACTGTCCTGAATATTTTCAGTCCAACCCTAATTTAGCACACCTGATTCTAATAATTAGCTGGTTGATAAGCTGAATGAGTCTACAACCATATGTGTGGTTGGAGTGAAAGCCTACAGGATGGAAGTTCTCCAGGACCAGGGTTGGAGCCCCCTGCCTTAGAGCCACCTGTCCATACAGATGTTTTAGAACACCAACACAGCTGTTCAGACCAGGACAGGGACACATCAAGAACAGGATACACCAATCACGTATATGCACCTGTTAAAGATGCAGTCTGAGAGTTTATATATTTTTGGGGCAGGATGTGTCATATTTTGTACGATGTTGTTTATGATATGTACATAATCTAGAATCAATATCATAACTCATTTTACCATGCAGTTTTACAGAGAGTTAGTTTTCATAATGAGTCACAAATCAGCATATACATGACATACTGTAGTACACCATTTTTTCAGAGACAGCTTTTGGCATGAAAGCTCTTCATTTACAACTAGTGCGTAATAATCACAGACTGCATCTTTAAGATATACATCCACCTGTCTGGTTTTATATACCTGTTTAGGTTTAGGTCTCATCAGCAGTCCCATCTGCTTTACCTTGTAATTACAATAGCAGAGTCGTATCCAGAGCAACTTACAGTAGTGAGTACACACAATCTTTATACACATATGTCTTTTAGAGTTTTGAACTTTTTCCAGTGCGTGTGTTTGTTTTGACAGAATGTACAACTTTAGAAATAGTTTTCAGTTGCATGTTATGTTCATTGAAAAGGTTAGAACATCTATTTCACATACAACACTAGATCTGACAATGAGACAATCAAACAATGAGCCTTCGATCATTCGCTCCAAAACAAAATCTGTTTTTCTCCTACCAAGAGCCATAACACAGTGCATTTTCACACCTGCATTGTGATAGTGGTTGCTTGGAGCGAAAACTGGAATGTGACTGTAACTCTATCTCCTTATTTGAGCCTTAGACATCTCAGGATATGAAAAGGGAAACCATGAGAACTAGGTTGTCCTATCTCTTTCAGGTGAATGGGATGTAACGTAAGCCCGGGAAAATCTATTCTATTTCATACCCATTGTGACAAACGAGGTCATATTTGTACATTTTCACGTGTTTCTGTTACTTTTTAATCTTTGGCTGGGACACATTTGTTTCCTTATTAAATGGTCTCTTCCACCATCTACCTCAGTTCTCTGTCTGTTTAGAAATCCTCCTTTTTCCTCATCTCTCTTCCAGTGTTGCCAGGCCCAGTGCTGAATTCAAGCTCTCCCAGTAACAATACCATCTTGTTGGCCTGGTCTCCAGTTGATCATGCCATCCTGTACACCCTCAGTTTAATTCAACATGGGTCCAGCTCCATTAGCATATACAACACCACTGACCACTTCATGGCCTTTAATAGCCTGGAGGCAGGGACCACATACTGCATCAATGCTACAGCCTGGTCACTGGACGGTCGCACTGGCGATGAACACACCGTATGTCAGATCACACGTAAGCATGCAACTGGGTGTTTTCAAATATTTTATTTGTTTTTGCCATTTTTTATATCTCAGAAATTTCCCATGTCCAATTCCCCTTTAAGCCTTGTCAACTGGATGTATTCTTAATATCAATATCTGTTAACAACACTAAAATATTGTTCCATGAATGAACAGTAAAACAAATTATTTTACTGACATTTCCTTCAAGACAATAACAGAAAATGCTTTATAAACACAGTAACTGTCCGTTAACACACAGAGCTGATATTACTTTGTAACGGACATCTACTGTGTTTATGAAGTATTTTCCGTTATTGTCTTGAAGGAAATGTCGGTAGAAGAATAGAAAGAGTACAGGTAATTTGCAGTATAGCTTTTCTTATCCTGGAAATCCTCAAGGAAAATTCTTAAACTGTTTCAGAATGAGAGAACTAGATAAGATTTTCTATACTGAACAGATGTTACACATAATTCAGAATGTTTATTAAGGCCTTTAAATCATCACGTAACTAAGCCTGGCAGAAAAAATAATCGCTGGATTAGAATGGTCTGCTCTGTGACAGCTAGAGTGTTTCATCAGAGCCTGACCTATTGTCTGACAAATGTCTGCAACACTGTGTTGATATCTTTCCTCAATATACATTATAATGTA
Source organism: Umbra pygmaea (assembly GCA_016801145.1). Classification (NCBI taxonomy): domain Eukaryota; kingdom Metazoa; phylum Chordata; class Actinopteri; order Esociformes; family Umbridae; genus Umbra; species Umbra pygmaea. The sequence goes on along the minus strand of JACXGM010002877.1, from coordinate 4,341 downwards.
TATCTCAGTGTGTATATTGTGCATCTATGTTAGTCACAGTGTGTAAATTGTGCCTGTGTATATCTAGGGTTAGTCTCAGTGTGTTCATTGTGCTTGTGTATCTATGTTAGTCACAGTGTGTTCATTGTGCTTGTATATCTATGTTAGTCACACTGTGTTCATTGTGCTTGTATATCTATGTTAGTCACAGTGTGTTCATTGTGCTTGTATATCTATGTTAGTCACAGTGTGTAAATTGTGCCTGTGTATATCTATGGTTAGTCACAGTGTGTTCATTGTGCATCTATGTTAGTCACAGTGTGTAAATTGTGCCTGTGTATATCTATGGTTAGTCTCAGTGTGTTCATTGTGCTTGTGTATCTATGTTTGTCACAGTGTGTTCATTGTGCTTGTATTTCTATGTTAGTCACAGTGTGTTCATTGTGCTTGTATATCTATGTTAGTCACAGTGTGTTCATTGTGCTTGTATATCTATGTTAGTCACAGTGTGTAAATTGTGCCTGTGTACATCTTTGGTTAGTCACAGTGTGTTCATTGTGCTTGTGTATCTATGTTTGTCACAGTGTGTTCATTGTGCTTGTATTTCTATGTTAGTCACAGTGTGTTCATTGTGCTTGTATATCTATGTTAGTCACAGTGTGTTCATTGTGCCTGTGTACATCTATGGTTAGTCACAGTGTGTTCATTGTGCTTGTATATCTATGTTAGTCACACTGTGTTTATTGTGTCTGTGTACATCTAGATTAATCACAGTGTGATCCTCTCTTCCAGGTCCTCCTAACCCTGAGGCCATCGTGGTATCCGTGACTGAGGGCAGGTCTTTGGGTTTGACCATCTACTGGAATACAGTGCATGGTGCTGACATCTACTTTGCCAAAACCTCTTTTGGACAGAACTGCACTGCCTCTCAGACCTACTGTGTTATCACCCCGCTGTTATGTGGACAGAACCACAGTGTGATTGTTGTTGCCCAGAACAGCGCCGGGCCCAGTGGTCCCTCAAATCCAGAGAAATTCATTACATGTACGTATCATTGGAGTTGTGAACATATTTGTAAATCAGTGGTAGCTATGTAAAAAACCCTATACCTTATATGATAAGAAAAGGTAGGCGACGAACAGGCCTTTTCTGATTCGAAGGGTAGAAAATAATGCATGCATATTTAATTTGGTCCCCCCTTGTGAAAGTCAGCTAATTTACAGCAACACCCATTCATTCAAATGAACTCCCCCGAATAATGATGACTCCTTACACCGTTCTCAGATTGTTTACTCACTTAAACATACAATGAGTGAACATTTTAGAATTTTAGCAACCATTCATTGTTCATATCCTCCTTGTGTGCAGGTCAGGCGCCTGTGAATTCAATCATGGTTCTTTAGTTGGTGAATGTGTAAACCTCCAACATATGTACCGACTTAAGATTTTGTTATTGAACAAACATGCTTGAATTGGAAAAATCGGGCAAAGAAATCCCGACAAAGAAAGAATAAATATCAATTGAACAACCAGGACATTACAAAGGGATTAACATCACCCACCAGTGTTTTGATGAGAGAAGAGCCTGGTGACCAGCCTGCTGTTATTGACATCAGTATAGGCAAAATACTTTGTGGAAGATTGACCCTGGCCATGTTGGATTCAGGGGGGATGAAGCTAATGGTTAGGGTAGAGTTGGGGATGGGAACGCAGAAAGGAGCAGGGATTTTGATGTGCATGTTGTGGAGCTACCAAAGTGAAGCACATACCTGCAATATTCAGTGTTTATGTTCCTTTCTGGTGGCCACAGTTCCGTGCCCACCGGAACATACCTGGGTGGAGGAGAACGTGACAGGCTCCTGCTTGGTCAAGTGGACCGCTATTCCCCTGGTGGAGTTCTACACCACCTTCATCAAGAGAGACGACGGGGTGGAGGAGATCTGTAACACCACTGACACCTCCTGTTCCTTTCAGTGCACATGTGGCTACAGTTACATCACCGTTGTGTTCGCCTACAACGAGGCTGGGAGCAGTCCACCAGGAGAGCTGTTAAACTACACCACCAGTACGTCTTTTTACGTCCAAAGAAACACACATGCACAAACTCATTTTTGTCAAGTTTCTCACCTCTCCCTTTTTCCGTCCCAGTCCCCTGTTGCCCGGAGAACATTACCATAGCGCTGGTCTCCACAGAGACTCTGGAGATCATGTGGTCGTCGGTCCGAGGGGTAGAGATATATGAGACAACAGCCGTGGAGACTGGGGGAACCCTCCACTGCGTGGACACGTCGCCTGTGTGTGCTCTGTCGGACCTGAGCTGCAACAGCCGGTACAGCGTGGTGGTGACTCCCTGTAGCGAGACAGGAGGCTGCAACCGCACCTGCAGACCTCTAACACATGAGACAGGTAACACACACGCGCTTTCGCTGCCAAACCCACACTAAAAACAGGTAAACAGTCGAGAAATGTACAGCAGTAAAAGAGATTTACATTCAATTGAAATGACAAAGACTTGATTATAAGAATCATATTTTCTAGCAGGTTTGCTATATTTTACTGTAATGTTACAACTACTGTATACAAAATGTTACCATTTTGTTTCTTTTTGATGAGATTAATGATAAGTGTAAGGATTAGCCAATCAGTAACTAAATCAGATAACCAATTTAATGGAGCCCGTCTCTCCACTAGCTCCCTGTTCTCCGGAGATTCTGAGTGTGTCTCAGAACTCATCTTCCAGTTTCCGTGTCCTGTACACGGCCCCCAACACCCTCAACACCACCTACAACGTTACGGCTGTGGGGCTCACTGGCACACACACTTGTCAGTCAAACACCACTTCCTGCCAGCTCACTGAGCTGCCGTGTGGAAACACCTATGAAGTCACAGCCTACGCCATTACGGCAGTGGGGTGGAGCCTGCCCAGCTACGTCATGCCCCTGGAAACAGGTACGGTAGACCCTTTGTGAGGGATATATAGTATGTTCACTCAAATTACATTCTGTGTGGCAATGTGGAGGAAAAAGGTGTCATTTCATGCTTGTACTGTACTGTATGTAAGTGTGTGTGCTATTGTGTATGTTTGTGTCAATACTGTATGTTTGTGTGTGTGTGTGTGTCATCCGTCTGCGTTGAACTAGTTTGACTCTGCCTCCCCCCAGGTCCCTGTTGTCCCCCCACAGTGACAGTGAACCAGGTGACTCAGTCCATGTCGAACGTCACATGGTCCGGCGCTACAGGGGCTAGCTCATATGTTACATCTCTGACATCACCGCGGGGACAGGCCAGCTGTCACACCTTGGACACACACTGCCTGATGGGATGCATCACCTGTGGGACCAACTACAGCGTGAATCTGGAAGCTGTCAGCAGGACGGGACACAAGTCAGAGTGCAGCTATCATGGTTTCTCTTCCAGTAAGCTCACAGAGGTTGCACATTCATACGTATTAAGTGTGAAGCTGCCCAACACACACATACACACACGCACGCGTGCACACATACACTCTCAATTAGAAACCTATATCCTTTTGGTGACAGTAAAAGAGCATCTAAACTTATTCTATCATTTCCTTATCCACAATGTCTATATTTCCATGACAAAAGGGGAACTGGAGCACTGCTGGTATCCCTTGTACCCTCTGGTGCTCTTGGAAGGGTTAAATGTTCATAAAGAGAAAATTCTATACCCTTGGGTGTAAGAATTTCAAACATGGAAATTTAAACATAAAGAGAAAATTGGAAAAAATCCAAGTCCAGGCACTCAGTTGGATACAAAAGTTAAAAGGCCCACTGGCCTTCATCAGGGTGTTGGTCAACTGGGCCGATACACGTTGGTGTTTTAATGGTCTAGCCATATAAAATAATAAAGGCCTTTTAAATTTGTATCCAACTGAGTGCCTGGACTTGGATTTTTTCCAATTTTCTCTTTATGTTTAAATTTCCATGTTTGAAATTCTTACACCCAAGGGTATAGATGCAGGGAAAAGGAATTATTTTGCCCGAATCACAGTTGTCAATTTTGGAAAACAATTGTTTTTTTAGGGTAGATTATTTTTCAGTTTTTTTATTGATAGGAAAATATGAAGCAGAAGCTAGGTAAACAAGCATATAGGGGGAGACAAAGAGGAAGGGCAGTTAAGTCAGGGCTCAAACCCCCGTCGCCAGTGTAACGTCTGGTCCAGGATGGACCGACTTATGGGGCCTGTTATTTAGTTTATCCCTGTGTTTCCTCTCTTGCTCCCTCATGTGTTAGGTTTTGGTTCCCCCTGGTGTCCCTTTTGTGTCTCACAGGTTCAGGTGTATGACGTCATCAGTAGGGGACTGTGTACGTGGGGATTCAGCACCGGTGTTACCTATTGTC
>JACXGM010002876.1:33316-44794 GCA_016801145.1 Umbra pygmaea | reverse complement strand
CCCTCCCTTCCGGGTCTCACTCCAACAGGCGTCAAGAGTGTGGAGCCTGGTAGTTCTTAGACAGCTGCTATAATCAGTCCTGTGGAACATCTAAAAATCCACTACAGCTTCACAAATGCTTTGCTGTATACCTCGGTTGTAACAAGTGTTTATTTCAGTCAAAGTTGCCCTTCTATCAGCTTGAAGCAGTCGGCCCATTCTCCTCTGTCCTCTAGCATCAACAAGGCATTTTTGCCCACAGGACTGCCGCATACTGGATGTTACCATTCTTTGTAAACCCTAGAAATGGTTGTGCGTGAAAATCCCAGTAACTGAGCAGATTGTGAAATACTCAGACCGGCCCGTCTGGCACCAACAACCATGCCATGCTCAAAACCGCTTAAATCACCTTTCTTTCCCATTCTGACATTCAGTTTGGATTTCAGGAGATTGTCTTGACCAGGACCACACCCCTAAATGCATTGAAGCAACTGCCATGTGATTGGTTGAGTAGATCATTGCATTAAGGAGAAATTTAATGGGTGTTCCTAATAATCCTTTAGGTGAGTGTATCCTTCGCTGAAGTTTAAGTTAAAAGAAAAAAATAACAACGAGAACTAAACAGAACCAAAAACAGTGACCCTAAAGCTGTGATACGAACCGAACCGTGGGTTTTGTGAACCGTGCCACCCCTACAATTCTTAAAGTAAAACATCAAATAATCTTTTAATAATGTGTTTACAACAGTACAGGACAGGATGAAATGATTTTTCAAATGACTCTTTTAGTTATTTTTTTGCATTTTCCATACTGTCCCAACTTTTTTGGAATTGGTGCAACCATTTTACAAAAGGTGCTGTCATTTCAATCTCATTGTTATATTATTCTTTCAAGCTCTAATAGCTAGCATACACAAACAAAATAACCGTTAAATGGTCACTGTCCAATGAATTATGGGGCTCATTGTTTAACCGGCCTGTGATGTTTTGTTTATAGCCCAAATTAATGTTTGAAGTAGATACAAAAATAACTCAATAAATATGTGCAGTCTTAAAAAATTCATAGGATTTATTAAATGAAATTGCACTTAGTATTGCATTGAAAAAATGACTTCTAGGCACTGTATAAAAATGTAACTGTCCAACATGCTTTCACAGTGAACTGGCAACATAATCTAGCAAGACTGTATGGAACTGGTTCTGTCTGGTTGTTCAAGGGTTCAGAATATGATCATTAAAACTGTCGTTCAGTAGGCTATCAATTAACCATACAGTACATAATGGTGATACCAATATCAAGGATATGACCTACTTCAAGATTTAAAACAAGAGCTAAAAAGGTGCATTCACACGATCACTTGATTATCCATCTGATCACTGTTTCCAGTCAAAGTCTGATTCTAATAAAGAAATGGAGGAGAACAAAAAGTTGCTGCACACCTGAACGTTTTAAATGGGACTGTGATTGGTGGTGATGAACAGTATCTGAGCCAACATAAAGTCACTTGTAGAAAGTCACTGTTGTAGGAGCCTGGCAATTTCAATGGGTTAAACATACTTTATGACCGGGGTTCACCTCCCACAGAGACCCGTGAGTCGCATTCACCATCTAACCAGAACATAAAGTCCGTATGATTAGGCATGGCTCTGTTTGGTTTATTAGAACTCCATTTCCCAAATTAAACAAGAGTAAACATTGTCTGCATTGAATTGTGCATACCCTCCAATGCAGTTATCATGTGTAACTAACAAGTTTATTTGATTTGGGCCAATTTGTGAAATTATATTTATTTTATTAGGCATTATTATTATTATTATAATTATTAGAGAAATATAATTATCAAACTTAACGAAAAGCTCATTTAGACTAAGCCACTATCATAAGTTAGACATTGCAAAGATGGCAGTCAAATCAATACATTACAGAATAAATAAGAATCCTAAAAACAATACATGATCCAGTCAAAAGAAAGCATTTACACTACTCTTTAATGGAGACTTTCATCTGAGTTTAAATTAATTTAGTGGCACTCTGAGAAGAGCTGAAGAGTAACGTTTCAACTCGGCTATCTATCTTTTTCTGTATTCAAATAAGTACTGTGCATGAATGCGAGCGATACCACAGATACTATACAGAATAATGCTATCACTACTGCCATTGGCACCCTTAAAGACACATTACCCTTACATTTGACTGTAATTCAAAGTGCCAGTTTCACGGAAACAGATTAAGCATAGACCTGGACTAAATGATGAAATTGAATGGAAATGTCCATTGATCCTGCTTTTTTAGTCCCAGACTAGACTTAATCCTTGTCCATGAAACTGCCCAAAGTGTTTGAAGATTAATTTGGATTAATCTTTTAACAGAAGTAAAGTGAGGATCTGCGTCCATGTGAATCTCTAACTAGAAGCACACATATCCATACCTTCCCTACTCCCCCAGTCTTTAATCCAGGCAGTCGCATTTGAAACCCCAACATATCCAGATAAAGCAGAGATTGTATACTATCCCATGTCTGTGGTGTATAGGATGCGGTCTTGATTAATACTGTAAACAACCATCTAGAAGACCGGGTATGGTAACTTGGAGTGCAGATGGCTCAGTGTGGTAGGGAGGCAGACTTGTAGTCAGAAGGTTGCCAGTTTGATTTCTGACTGACTGTGCCAAATGTCATTGTGTCCTTGGGGAAGGCACTTTACCCTAATTGCTCCCAGGTCATTGCTGTAAATAAGAACTTGTTCTTGGTCAACTTACCTGGTAAAATAAAGGTAAAATGTAAAAACTACTAGAGGTGAAGTAGATACAGTGCCTTGCGAAAGTATTTGCCCCCGTTGAACATTTCGACCTTTTGCCACATTTCAGGCTTCAAACATAAAGATATAAAACTGTAATTTTTTGTGAAGAAGCTACAACAAGTGGGACACAATCATGAAGTGGAACGAAATTTATTGGATATTTCAAACTTTTTTAACAAATAAAAAACTGACAAATTGGGCGGGCAAAATTATTCAGCCCCTTTACTTTCAGTGCAGCAAACTCTCTCCAGAAGTTCAGTGAGGATTTCTGAATGATCCAATATTGACCTAAATGACTAATGATGATAAATAAAATCCACCTGTGTGTAATCAAGTCTCCGTATAAATGCACCTGCTCTGTGATAGTCTCAGAGTTCCGTTGAAAGCACAGAGAGCATCATGAAAAACAAGAAACACACCAGGCAGGTCCGACATACTGTTGGGGAGAAGTTTAAAGCCAGATTTGGATACAGAAAGATTTCCCAAGCTTTATAAAAACCCACGGAGCACTGTGCAACCGATAATATTTAAATGGAAGTAGTATCAGATCACTGCAAATCTACCAAGACCCGGCCGTCCCTCTAAACTTTCAGCTCATACAAGGAGAAGACTGATCAGAGATGCAGCCAAGAGGCCCATGATAACTCTGGATGAACTGCAGAGATCTACAGCTGAGGTGGGCGAGTCTGTCCATGGGACAACAATCAGTGGTATACTGCACAAATCTGGCCTTTATGGAAGAGTGGCAAGGAGAAAGAAATTTCTGAAAGATATCCATAAAAAGTGTTGTTTAAAGTTTGCCACAAGCCAGCTGGGAGACACACCAAACATGTGGAAGAAGGTGCTCTGGTCAGATGAAACCAAAATCGAACTTTTTGGCAACAATGCAAAACGTTATGTTTGGCATAAAAGCAACACAGCTCATCACCCTGAACACACCATCCCCACTGTCAAACATGGTGGTGGCAGCATCATGGTTTGGGCCTGCTTTTCTTCAGCAGGGACAAGGAAGATGGCTAAAATTGATGGGAAGATGGATGGAGCCAAATACAGGACCATTCTGGAAGAAAACCTGATGGAGTCTGCAAAAGACCTGAGACTGGGACAGAGATTTGTCTTCCAACAAACAATGATCCAAAACATAAAGCAAAATCTACAATGGAATGGTTCACAAATAAACATATGCAGGTGTTAGAATGGCCAAGTCAAAGTCAAGACCTGAATCCAATAGAAAATCTGCGGAAAGAACTGAAAACTGCTGTTCACAAACGCTCTCCATCCAATCTCACTGAGCTCGAGCTGTTTTGCAAGGAGGAATGGGCAAAAATTTTAGTCTCTCGATGTGCAAAACTGATAGAGACATACACTAAGCGACTTACAGCTGTAATCGCAGCAAAAGGTGGTGCTACAAAGTATTAACTTAAGGGGGCTAAATAATTTAGCATGCCCAATTTTTCAGTTTTTTATTTGTTAAAAAAGTTTGAAATATCCAATAAATTCCGTTCCACTTCATGATTGTGTCCCACTTGTTGTTAATCCTTCACAAAAAATTACAGTTTCATACCTTTATGTTTGAAGCCTGAAATGTGGCGAAAGGTCGAAAAGTTCAAGGGGGCCGAATACTTTCGCAAGGCACTGTGAAACTAAAGAGGTAAGTATGGCTTTGTAGATGTTTTGTAGGGCATCATTTGCCCATGTTGAATCAAATTCAGCCAGGACTGTGTGGTTTCTAAGATACTGCAATGGTGTCTGAAATATTAAATGTGGTGTATGAGAAATGATATGCAGTCATATTGTCTGAGATACTGCGCATTGCATATGTACTGTCAACACAAACACATCCGCAATCTCTCCCAGATTATCTGTGAAATCAATGAATCATTGATGTAATTAAGTTAGGAGTGCTGGATTCTGACATTACAGCCATGACCAATTGTCGTTGTTCCTCATTTATTTTCTCCTCCAGGCACTGGATAATAACTGGGTCAACATTAGGGTCCACCTTATTGGCAAACCAGCTGCCGTAGTTCAGAAGCCAGCGCAGCTCTGTGGCCCCGTAGATACACACACTGCGTACGTGTATCCCTGTGCAAAACGGGTAAAGCAGGCCCTCCAGATATTCCCACTTTACCAGCCTGGTCTTGCTCATGAGGTCAGTGATATCGGGCTGTGTTCGGGGTATCTCACCTGGAACACCTGGTACCCTTGTTAGTGTTGCCCAGAAGTGTTCATCCGGGGAGTAAGTGTCACGCGACCACTCCAGAAAGTCCCTCGCCAGCTCAGATGTCTTCACGTACGTGACGAACTCCCGCGAGAGCACGAAGTATGCGCTGCCGATGAACATCTCGATGCCGTGCGGCGGAGGCTCCTTGGTCTCGTCTGTTTTTACCGGCAGCTGATCGTACTCAAAGATGGCATCCTGGAGTTCATAGTGGAATGAGAAGCGCTCCTGCTTGTATTCACTAGGACGACTTGTCTCCATCATGTTAGCCCCTTGAAGCTCCTTGAGTTCAGCCACCAGCTTGATGTTGGAGCGTAGAGGGAAGTCCTGGCCACACAGGTTGATAGCATACCTCCATTTTACCTGAGAGTCCATGAGGTCAGACAGGCAGTTGAGGTCGGCGTCGAGGCGGCTAATGCTGGCATACTTCACCGACTCCAGCTTTGAGGCGATAAAGACGTTGGGCAGACAGTGAGCCAGACCTTCCATGGCCTTCTTGAACTGTTGTGATGACTTCAGGTCATAGTGGATGCAGTAGATGTTGTTAGGTGTGTAAATGGTCCTCAAAATCTTTTCCACCATGGAGGCCATTTTGTGGACCACCAAAGAGTAGGCCAGGGGGAAGGCCTTCTCTTCCTCAGACACACGGACATCCCCGTAGCCCCGGGAGCGCAAGTAATGCGAACAGTTGGCAGTCATGTTGACCAAGCTGTCATCCTGATCCTCACCTAACATCTGATTCCTGATGACCAGAGACCTTCCCACCTCAGATGGCTCCATTTCATAGATGGCATTGCAATCAATGTTGAAGCGGTAGGGTGGCTCAACATCAGTGGAGCTTGAAATACGACCATAGGGTTTGATGGGAACTCGATATTTCACACTGGCCTTCAGGAAGAGCAGCAGAAAGGCACAGATCACCAAAAGTGTAAAAAACGATGAAAGTATTTTTTTCCTCCGGTGTCTGTCTAGAAAAATACATCTGATTTTCATTCTGTAAAGAGGCAAAAGGAAAAATAGGGAAAAGATTTAGAGAATTAAAGATGAACAACAATGAATATCTATAATTTGTCTATGGCTGCAACTAACAACTACTTTAATAATTGATTAAACTGTTGATTATTTTGTCAATTAATAGATGAATTGGATTAAAATGTTTTCCATCATTTTCCGACAAAAAACTAAATTATTTCATATTTACAATTTAAAAAAGAACAAATTGAAATATATGCTTTTACAAGTGCAAAAAAACTGGTAAATGTCAATAACCCAGACAATACAATTTTTAAAAATATGAGATAATGATTTTCAGATGATTGACAATTTGTGCTAATCAGTGTAACAGTGTTGGTAGTAAAGAGGGAGGCAAAATGTGTAGTGGATTTTTAGATGTTCCACAGGACTGATTATAGCAGCTGTCTAAGAACTACCAGTCTCTCACACTCATGACGACTGCCGGAGTAAGACCCGGAAGGGAGGGGGGCCAAAACCCCCACTATGGGTAATCAAACAAGAAGCTGAGATCTCAACATTATACTGTATATCATGATATATCATTTTGGGGCTTGCTGGATCATCCCATAAAGGGAGTTTTGGTTTTACTACATGCAAGGCATTATGATTTTCTCCACAGAGCGACTAGAAGAGATTAATGCTAGCTTTCTACAGGGAAGCATAGTCAAAATGTGATAACCCAGTCCTTTTGTTCCCGGATTCGCCAAGGCGAAACAATCTAATTGTTAATGTACTCTGTTGTTCTCAAATTCAAGCCAGTGAACTGACCTGTTTTTCGTATGCGGCGGGAGTTTGTGGGCGGCCCCTCTCAAAGGGAAATATAAGTCTTTGTTTAAGGTTAAACTGATGAGATTTCTGTAACGACTCTCCTGGACACACGTCTGTGTGTGCCATAGCAAATGTGTTGAATAAATGTTGTATTAGATAGACTGTACCGTATAAGACATGCTTAGATCGTAGATCATATTTAGAAGTGTAAACGACATGTAATTTCTTGGTATAATTGTGTAAATCTGTGTCCGGTTAAAGTGTTGTACTTAGATGCCCTTTAACTGGAATTAAATATTATTCATTTACTAAGTTCTGTCATAGACATTCTAAATCATTTCCCAGAATGTCTCCGGTGGAGTATTAATGTGATATTAATTAATGTAAGTTATCTTGTTGCGGTCTGCTCTGAAGTTTCAGCGTTTATCACGCACACAGTTCAAGCTAGGTAGCCTATGCTCCTTTGTCTGACTTGCGGGCAACGCTTTAGTTTCCCGAGACGCTGTGGTATTTCTTTCCGTAGCTGTTTACACACGGATAAATGATCATAATGCGGTCAGATGGTTAGATAGGAAATATTCAACCACGACTATTCTATAAATCCTCTATAGGCATTTATTAAGCATTTCTCCGTTCTTAACCCAGACTATTGCAACAGAGGAGGAAAGGTAATTTTAATTATTAATGCTTTAACTTCATAAGTGCATCTTAATTGTAACCTTTTACTCCCTACTACAAATGCAGGAGTCCTTCTGTCGTCATAGTTTATTGAGGACGATGCTCTTATCTAGCGTAGTATATAGCGTACGCCTGGCTCTAAATTTTGAAATATACATTACCTACGACAAATACAGTCATATGCAAAGGTTTATGCACCCCTGACAATTTCCATGATTTTAATTAATAAATAATTGGGTGTTTGGATCAGCAATTTCATTTTGATCTATCAAATAACTGAAGGACACAGTAATATTTCGGTAGTGAAATGAGGTTCATTGGATTAACAGAAAATGTGCAATAAGCATCAAAATGAAACTAGACAGGTGCATACATTTGGGCACCCTTTTCATTTTGTTGATTTGATTACCTGTAACTACCTAGCACTAATTAACTGGAACACACCATTGGTTTGGTGGCCTCATTAAGCCTTGAACTTCATAGACAGGTGCATCCAATCATGAGAAATATATTATTTAAGGTGGCCAATTGCAAGTTGTTGCTCTCTTTGACTCTCCTCTGAAGAATGGCAACATGGGGGCCTCAAAACAACTCTCAAATGACCTGAAAACAAAGATTCTTCAACATTATGGTTTAGGGTAAGGCTACAAAAAGCTATCTGAGAAATTTAAGCTGTCAGTGTCCACTGTGAGGAACATAGTGAGGAAATGGAAGACCACAGGCACAGTTCTTGTTAGGGCCAGAATTGGCAGGCCAAGTAAATTAATGGAGAGGCAAAGGCGGCGGATGGTGAGAATGGTCAAAACAGCCCGCAGATCACATCCTGTCACTGCATCGTTCAACAATTCAGCGCACTTTGCACAAGGAGAAGCTGTACGGGAGAGTGATGTGGAAGAAGACTTTTTTGCACACACGCCACAAACAGTGTCACTTGAGGTATGCAAATGCACATTTGGATAAGCCAGCTTCATTTTGGAAGAAAGTGCTGTAGACTGATGAAACAAAGATGGATTTATTTGGTCATAACAATGGGCGTTATGTATGGCGGCAAAAGAACACAGCATTCCAAGAGAAATACTTGATACCCACAGTAAAATTTGGTGGAGGTTCTATTATGCTGTGGGGCTGTGTGGCCAGTGCCGGTATTGGGTATCTTGTTAAAGTTGAGGGTTGCATGGATTCCACTCAATATCAGCAGATACTTGAGAATAATGTAGAGGAATCAGTCACAAAGTTGAAGTTACACTGGGGCTGGATATTTCAACAAGGCAACCACTCAAACCACTGCTCCAAATCTACGCTGGCATTTATGCAGAGGAACAAGTACAATGTTCTGAAATAGCCATCCCAGTCCCGAGACCGGAATATCATTGAAAATCTGTGGGGTGATTTGAAGCGGGCTGTCCATCAAACCTAACTGAACTGGAGATGTTTTGCAAGGAGGACTGGTCCAAAATACCTTAATCCAGAATCCAGACACTCATTACAGGCTATGGAAAGCGTCTAGAGGCTGTAATTTATACTAAAAGAGGCTCAACTAAATATTGATGTGATATTTCTGTTGGGTTGCCCAAATTTATCCACCTGTCTAATTTCATTTTTATGTATATTGCACATTTATCCAATAAAACTTTAATTTCACTACTGAAATATTACTGTGTCCTTCAGTAACTTGATAGATCAAAATGAAATTGCTGATCCAAACACCCAATTATTTATAAATGAAAATCATGGAAATTATCAGGGGTGCCTAAACCTTTGCATATGACTGTATGTGGTGAAGACACAAAGTAGCAAAATACATAACATGTCTGGCAGCCCTACTCCCCACACACGTGACACATGAACCTGGGACGAATCCACATTGACACACTTGACACAGAAGCAGATGAGAATATTGAAAGAAACCATATAATGGTGAACTAAGACACTTGAATTAGAATCCGTTTATAATCAACTAAATTTGCAATTGAGATGTTAAACAGCTTCCCGTTACATTTGTGTGTGTTCACTTGTGGGCATCTCTGGTAAAACGAGAATGTAGTTTATCAGAATCCAATAATAAACTCAAGATTCTACAAACACGCTTGCCCTTGTTTTTACTGACAGCAGAATCATCCAATGAGCGCCTAGCATTCCGCGCTGTGGGGAATGTGTGTTTTACTTTTCAGATGACGAAAAATGTTATATAAACGTATCATATTTGCATTAAATTCCTCATGTCTGTAACTATACATGTTTTTTGTCCTTTATTTTCTACATTTAATTAATTTAGCCAACTGGGGCATAATACTGGAAAACGAACTAGATTTTTTTCATCTGTAATGCACTACATTATATGTTTATGGCACTGCAGCTCAAGGCTACAAATTGATAATGTAATTCGTTGTCAACAATTTGAATCATACATTTTTATTGATTTAATCGATTCATTGTTGCAGCACAAAAATTGTCCTAAATCTCCTGATGTAATTATTTTACTGTCTCTCTCATCAGGCAGCTCTTTCACTCAGGGGGAGCAGGGTTGAGCAAGCGCGAGTGCACACATAAGGTGCACAGCCTTAACAGCCGCAAGACATGATTTTCATCAAATATTAACTGTTGGTTTTTAATGAATATTCTAATGCTAAAAAAGCACCCTTTTAGAAAAAGCTTTTTCAATTGTTGAGAGTTTATCTCAAACTGCATCAGTATAGTCCACAGTACCTTCTAACAGCCACAAGACATAATTTTCATCAAATATCAAACATACACTCACCTAAAGGATTCTTAGGAACACCATACTAATACTGTGTTTGACCCCCTTTCGCATTCAGAACTGCCTCAATTCTACGTGGCATTGGTTCAACAAGGTGCTGAAAGCATTCTTTAGAAATGTTGGCCCATATTGATAGGATAGCATCTTGCAGTTGATGGAGATTTGTGGGATGCATATTCAGGGCACGAATCTCCCGTTCCACCACATCCCAAAGATGCCCTATTGGGTTGATATGTGGTGACTGTGGGGGCCATTTTAGTACAGTGAACACATTGTCATGTTCAAGAAACCAATTTGCAATGATTCAAGCTTTGTGACATGGTGCATTCTCCTGCTGGAAGTAGCCGTCAGAGGATGGGTACATAATGGCCATAAAGGGATGGACATGGTCAAAAACAATGCTCAGGTAGGCCGTTGCATTTAAATGATGCCTAATTGGCACTAAGGGGCCTAAAGTGTGCCAAGAAAACATCCCCTGTTTACGCCAAATTCTGACTCTACCATCTGAATGTCTCAACAGAAATCAAGACTCATCAGACCAGGCAACATTTTTCCAGTCTTCAACTGTCCAATTTTGGTGTGTTCTTGCATATCGTAGTCTCTTTTTCCTATTTGTAGTGGAAATGACTGGTACCCGGTGGGGTCTTCTGCTGTTGTAGCCCATCCGCCTCAAGTTTGTGCGTGTTGTGGCTTCACAAATGCTTTGCTGCATACCTCGGTTGTAACGAGTGTTTATTTCAGTTAAAGTTGCCCTTTCAGCTTGAAGCAGTCTGCCCATTCTCCTCTGACCTCTAGCATCAACGAGGCATTTTTGCCCACAGGACTGCCGCATACTGGACGTTTTTCCCTTTTCACACCATTCTTTGTAAACCCTAGAAACGGTTGTGCATGAAAATCCCAGTAACTGAGCAGATTGTGAAATACTCAGACCGGCCCGTCTGGCACCAACAACCATGCCATGCTCAAAATTGCTTAAATCACCTTTCTTTCCCATTCTGACTTTCAGTTTGGATTTCAGGAGATTGTCTTGACCAGGACCACACCCCTAAATGCATTGAAGCAACTGCCATGTGATTCACTTTTGAAAATGTTGATATAATCAGCCCAATTTGATAACATATGTTCTCTATGATGCTATCTAACTGCCGCAATCTTTGATTTTCATGACATATCAACTGTAGATTTTTCATGAATATTTTAAAGATTGTCTTTGTCAAATTTTTAGAAGGCTGTTTCATACTCCCTTAGCCTGGAAATACATA
>JACXGM010002876.1:20866-33216 GCA_016801145.1 Umbra pygmaea | reverse complement strand
TCTTGCCATATCAGGTCAGCAAAACAGCAAAAACGTCTTTCTTGCAAAGGAACGATTCAAGCACAATCTACTGTTCCTCTTTTAGATAAAAAGCCAAGTCTAACTCGTTCATTGTAGAGGCCTCTGGCCCGCCTATTATCAGATACACCGATGCGATTGGTGCAGCTCGGCGACAAGGGTATAGTTAATGAGCATCATTACTGAATGCCAGAGTGACTCACTGAGAAAATTCAAATTGCGCTCTCGCGAGAACTCTGGATTTCCAGGGTAATAATCCCCCCAAATCTCATTAGTATATTCTCTATGACATTGTCTAACTGCAGCAACCTTTGATTTTCATGAAATATCAACTGTTGATTTTTCATGAATATTTTAATGTTTATTTTATTTCAGTGGCCTGGGTTCAATACAACATTCCAAAATTAAGAACAATATTTTTACATTTGAAATAAATGTTCATATTAAGTAGCAAACATTGTGTGACGTCTACATCGCGCAGATCCACGAACTCTCAAGCTCAGTCTTCTAGATCCAGCAATGTACAACATCCCAAACACCAGGAACGCACCTCACATACCAGAACGCAATCACCGGAATATTGATCAGCTGTCATTTAGCCATTTGGTATACAAATAGGCCTGGTAATCCGTTTTATCCCTTGTGAGGTATTGTTTGTTTATCGGCATACTGAGCATATTACGTTTTTCTATACTGGTACATCTCGTTTCCTCTGACCGTGTTTTTCTCTCTCTGGATTTGCCCTTTTGTACTGCCTCCCGTGGATTTCTGTGTATTGAAAACTTGCCTGCCATTGACACCTCTGGATTCTGAGTTTGTACTTAATTTTGGATATCAAGTGTACCGTCTCCCTGCCTGTCTAATTACCTACCCTGCCTGTGCGATTCTGATCTCCTGCCACAATTGTGTACAAACCTTTTTCTGCCTGACTATTGTTCATTGGGATATTGTGTCGTTAAAATAATACACATATTATTTTTCGCTTGTCCTAGTGATCGTTACAGAATACCTCACCTGATATAGACGATGGACCCAGCCGAACTGAACGCTCGACTTACCCGACAAGAAGAGCGGATAGACGAGCTGTGCCATCTGCTGCGTAATAAGGCTATGAAACCGTCACCGCAGCCATCTGAAGTTCAGGGAACTCCACCACATACCCCGTATATATCCATGCCTAACAAATACGATGGATCTCCTAGTAAATGCAAAGGGTTCCTGATACAATGTTCTCTGTACATCAATCACCATCCCTCACAATTCCAAACAAAGAGAAACAAGGTGGATTTCCTGATATCTTTATTGACGGGCAAAGCCTTGGATTGGGCAACCGCACTATGGGCAGCCAACACCATAGAGCTGAACTCAGAATCAGCTTTTCTGAAATGATTCAACAAAGTATTTGATCACACCATTAAAGGGTGCAGTACTGGGGATCTCCTTTGTGAGATCTGTCAAGGTCGCAGGTCTGTAGCGGATTACGCGTTGGAATTTCGCACTCTGGCAGCAGGTAGTGGGGGGAGCAACAACGCCCTGTTAACCATGTACAGGCGTGGGCTGTCCAGAGAGCTGGCATGTAGAGGAGATCAGACTGACCTGCACCAGTATATAACCATGTCAATCTCTATAGACAATCTCATGTCTGAGAAGGGGAGACCTACATCTGCCCGGTACCACATGCTTTCATCTCCCGTACCCGGACCACAAGGACCGATTGATCCTGAACCAATGCAAAGAAGACGATCCCCTCTTTCCTCCACTGAAAGACAAAGACGTATCCGAGACCAACTATGTTTATACTGTGGAGAAGGACAACATCTTCTAAGTCAATGTCCCGTTCGGCCGCCTATGACTGAAAGAAAGGGCCAGGTACGTCATTTTAACCCATTGAATTGATGACTGGGCACGGTTAATCTGCCTGTTGTCATTTCTAGTAACAACACCCACATAAAAACCATGGGGTTAGTTGATTCAGGGGCAGCGGGTAATTTTATTGACTGTCGTTTGGCTCAGGAGTTAGGTGTTGACTTGATTGTTTTGCATTCCTCGTTAAGGATTAATGCATTGGATGGTCAACCCATTGGCAGTGGATACGTGACCCATCAAACCGCTCCTGTTACCCTCCGAATTGGACTGTTACACTCCGAAAAGATTCAACTACTGGTTCTATCATACTCTCGGGAACAACTAATCCTCTGTTTCCCCTGGCTCAAATTACACGATCCGCATATCTCATGGAAAAAAGGGGAGCTTCTGTCCTGGAGTAAAACCTGCCAGGCGGAGTGTCTGGAAACTCAATTTCGGGCCACCTCCATGGAAGAATGCCATGCAAGTCCTCCCACATATATTCCTAAGGAATACAAGCACTACCACCAGGTTTTCTCAAAAGAAAAGGCTGCCGCCCTTCCACCACATCGGACATGGGATTGCGCAATTGACCTCCTTCCTAATGCCACTTTTCCTAAAGGACAGCTATACCCCTTTTCCATACCCGAAACTCAAGCCATTAACACCTATATGGAGGAATCACTAAAACAAGGATATATTCGTCCTTCAACATCTCCCGCAGCCTCCAGTTTTTTCTTTGTGGGGAAAAAGGATGGGGGTCTTTGCCCCTGCATTGATTACAGGTCCCTTAACGAGGTAACAGTAAAACATCGTTATCCTCTTTCTCTCATTCCATCCACATTGGAACAAGCTGGTAAGGCCAACATACAAAACTGGACCTGCTTAGTGCGTACAACCTGATTCGCATCCGCGAAGGCGATGAATGGAAGTCTGCCTTCATTATGCACAAAGGGCACTACGAATACCTGGGCTCACCAACGCTCCAGCAGTTCCAATCGTTAATGAACGACCTCTTCAGCGACATGCTAGACCAATTTGTGGTTATCTACTTAGATGACATCTTGGTGTATTCCTCATCCTTGTCTGAACACATTGCGCATGTAAAAAAAGTAATCCAACGACTCCAGGAAAACCATCTCTTTGTCAAAGCAAAAAGAAAAGTGCTTTCCACATCAACACTGTGTCATTCCTTGGCTTCGTATTAACCCCCAGGGGAGTGCATATGGATAAAAGTAAAGTGTAAGCTGTGCGTGATTGTCCGCAACCCAGTACAGTGAAGGACCTACAGCGTTTCCTGGGGTTTGCAAACTATTACCGCTGTTTCATAAACAACTTCAACACCACCACAGCACCACTACACATTCTCACCAGTCAGAAAACCCCTAAGTTACACTGGACAGAAGAGGCAATGAACGCCTTTAAGGAATTAAAACAACGCTTTACCACAGCACCTGTTCTGCGACAGCCTGACTCTACACAGCCCTTCACAGTGGAAGTGGACGCCTCAGAAGTAGGCGTAGGGGCTGTTCTTTGTTAGCGTACCGGTAGCCCCGCTTAACCACATACTTGTGCGTTTTTTTCTATGAAGCTTTCTCCTGGTGAAAAAAATTACGTTGTGGGTAACCGTGAAATACTCGCCATTAAACTGGCCCTTGAAGAATGGACACATTGTTTAGAGGGAGCCCAGCATCCTTTTGTGGCATTCACAGATCACCATAATTTAGAGTATTTAAAGAATGCCAAGAGACTGAATTCCCATCGGGCACGCTGGTCATTGTTTTTTACTAGATTTTGCTTTTCTTTTTCCTACCTGCCAGGAAAAAAGAATGTGAAAGCGGACTCCCTCTCTCGCCAGTTCGTGCCTGCGACCATGAGAAGCGAACCAGACACCATCCTGCCGAGTGCATGTATGGTGAGACCCATCCAATGGGGCATAGATTCCGTTATTAACAATCCGTTATTAACAATTCTTACCTCTCCAGCACCACCTGACATACCCCCTGGGCGTCTTTTTGTACCCGCCTCCATTCGACCACAACTCCTCCAATGGTGTCACACATCCTTGAGTTTTGGTCATCTCGGCATTAGGAAACCATACTGATGCTCTCCAAAAAGTACTGGTGGGCCTCACTACGGAAAGACGTCAGTGATTACGTTATGTCTTGTCCCGTCTGTGCACAATCTAAAACTCCACGACAACTGCCTGCAGGGAAACTAATGCCATTAACCATTCCAAATAGGCCCTGGTCCCATGTCTCTATGGACTTTGTTACGGACCTCCCTGAGTCTGCTCGTTACACCACTATTTTAGTATTGATTGACAGGTTCTCCAAAATGTGTCGGTTAATTCCTCTTGAGCATCTACCCAATGCCATTGAACTTGCTGAATGTGTATTCCATCAGGTGTTTCGTCAGTTTGGATTGCCGGAGGACATCCTGTCTGACAGGGGGCCACAATTCACTTCACGAGTATGGAAGGCATTCTGGGATCAACTGGGAGTGTCCGTCAGCTTATCCTCTGGGTATCATCTGCAATCCAACGGGGAGGCGGAACGGCTCAACCAAGAAATTGGCACGTTCCTGCGGCAACAATGTGCTTCTCAACCACACAATTGGAGCAGATTTTTTCCTTGGGTTGAGTATGCACAGAACTCCCTTATACCCTTATAGAACTCTCTACGTTTAAAACCATTTCAATGTGTGGTAGGATTTCAACCTCCTTTGTTTCCATGGGACACTGAGCTGAGTTCTGTGGTTTCCATGGAAGACTGGTTTCAACGCAGCTCACAGGTCTGGGATTCGGCTCACTAGCACCTCCACTAGGCGCAGAAGACTCAAGCTGACCGAAGGCGCCGACCCACGCTGCTTTACTATCCCAGTCAGAGAGTCTGGCTCTCCACCCGGGACATCAGTCTTCGCCTGCCTTGTAAGAAGCTCACTCCAAGGTACATTGGACCATTCAAAATCACTAATCGTGTGAACCCTGTCACTTACCATCTCCAATTGCCTCGCCAGTATTGTATCGCTTCTTCCTTCCATTTATCTCTGCTTAAGCCTGTCCAGTACAGTCCTCTCCATCCTCCTGTGGCTGCTCGAGTTCCTCCTCCTCCGTTGCACGTCAGGGGTGCTCCTGCCTGCGCGGTTCGGGAGCTGTTTGATTCCAGGCGCCGCCAAGGTGGTATCCAGTACCTGGTGGATTGGGAGGGGTATGGCCTGTAAAAGCACTCATGGGTGCCTGCTGGGGACGTTCTCGACCCATTGAATGTTCAAACCTTTCATCACCGCCGTCCTGACTGCCCTGCTCCACGGCCTAGGGGTCGTCCTCCACCAAGTTGATGCTAATGAGCACGCTAGAATCAAGCCCGCCAAGATACACCATGTGACCGTTTCATTTCAATATGTACAGTGTGGACAGGGTGATAACGACTAACTAATTACAAGCACGCCCACCTCGCATTATTATTTCGACAATTTGAATGCCACCTCGCAGACCAGACAGATCATGATATATCATTTAGAAAAACAGTGATATTTTTTAAACTACCATCTACCTCAAGCCGCAGAGTATAACACACTACAGTATTACGGGCAGACAGAAATAATCATAGACTATTACAGAATTCACCAGTTGGTCAAATCCTTAGACTACAACGTACAGTTGTACTAAAGTGTTTTATTATCCGAGAACCGAGAAAGAATACAAAATTCATAGTTTTATTAATTGTAGCATGGTATTCTCCCGCCCATGCAATTATTATTCTTATGATGAAAGATTTGCTGTATGCACAGAAGACTTTGTTTTGACTTGTATTTTAGAGACAAGATAGTAGTTTAAACTACTGTCACTTGTTTAATTATAGATGTTTAAAACCATTGCTGAATTATTATAGAGACCATCGGAATTCGTATAGGAGGCTAAACCCTAACCCTGTGAGGGTAGCCATGCAGCAGCGATATTATAGAAGATCAGTCAGCAGACACAAGATGAGACAGACATACAAATTTTAGATGAAATTACGTTTTGTAATAATTGTAATGATGAGCTAATACCAACAATGTCATGTGCCAAACAAGTTAACATTTCTTCATGCTTCTGGCTGGAGAAAGTGGGAGAGACAATTAGCGATGTGACATATAACACGGGAATCCCCGGGAATGCCCTGCTGAACAAGTCGCTTACCTGACGTATATTGTTGCCTCCCATTGCCTCCCATCCTTTGACTTGTACTGTTTGATACTAGAGATGTAGTTCACTAAGCAATCACTGTTATTGTAAGTCATGGGAATACAGGTCTGGTGACGTTTTTAAAGGAGTCAATGGAGTCGAATTTTACCGGTATCAGTATCAAAGACGATCTGGCCATCGTGAGTCCCCCCTGAAATCAGTGGAATGCAATCACCTTATTACACACGCAGTTACATTGATTATTCGCAAATATAGATGATTATTCTATATTAGAAGTGCACATTGATTAGAAGTGATACTCTAGGATGTGTTTTTATTGTATTGTTCATGGTTTAGTAGGGCTGTAACGATATGTGATATGAAATCGAAATCGCGACACTCAGATCCACGAACCTGTTTCGCAGTCTGAGAAGGCTGAATCGCGACACACCCCTTCCAACTCCCAGAGTTATCCTGTCCAGATCTAATGCAACCACATCTTTAAATTACTATTAGTATTATTTAAAGTGAACATGATAAAATACGTAGACCTACACCACAAAACTCGTTTAGGATAAATTATTTAATTTTACCTGTAGGCATCCTCCAATATGTGTCATCTGACTACCTTTCCAATCATGTGACACCTACCTGCACAAGTTGAGCTAGTTGAAGAAAGTGTCTGCAGATCCTTAAAAATACTTAATCTTAAATGTGTCTTCCACAATTGCAACATTCATGCTATTTTTGTTCAATTGTATTTTGTCGAATGAAGCCATAAGCGCATTCTCTGAGCAACATTTAGTTAGAAACTGCAGTCAGCTTATAGTAATAACAGGTGATTGCTGCAGCTCCATGAGTTTACCTCACAGCAACGCAGCTAATTTGTTCGTTAGTTACCTTATAAGCTTCCAATGGCGGTGCGTGAACATTTTTACAGAGGAAGCCAGTGCGCTTAGTATGGAAATCATATTTATATTGTCTTACATAGGCGCCAATTTATGTTTTCCTCTGTGGGTGCTCACGGGCGTGCACGCCCTTTAAATAATAATTAAGTCAAAAAATGTTTGCATTTCAGAAAACAGAACCTTAGGAAATGGACAGCGGCCGAAACAAGCACACACGCCTATTAACTTGATGATAAAGCCGGCTATCTTTCAATTCAAGACAGCGACACTTCTCACAAATACAGATAGGATTGGAGATTAAAAGTTTAACTGTGACGTAACCATGATTAGCTTCATGGGAAATTAAGAATCAATGCCACCGCTCTACTTAGCAACAACTGCAATGTAAAATTTTAAATTAATGTAGCCTACTGGCAGTCTGGCACACGACGTGGGTGCTCGAGCTCCAGAGCACGCACTGTATCGGCGTCTATGTTGCCTTATGATATAACATAATGATATGACATAATGACTGTTGAAACGAAACTGTTTCAAATGCTGAAATTATGTCATTCTGAATTGTCTTTGACATACATGTAAATGTAGTAGCTCATGCTCGGTGCTCTACTACGGCATTATCAAACTCGGTGAAAGCTTGCACTAGCTAGCTCCACAAAGTTCCCCTTGTTGCCAGAGCTGCTAGCTGACTGTCTACGTAGCTGATGACTTGTTTTGTGTCTGAGGCATGTGATTGGTGAGAAGCCAGGTTCAACTTGGCCACCCTTGTTTTTTTCTTTACGATGAATTGACCATTCAATGTCGAGCTCGGACAAACCTAGCCTCACTCTGAATGGCTGAAAATGTTAATTGACATTTTTGAGCATTTGTAGCATTTAACTAGCCTGGATAACAACAGACCCTTCTCAGTTCTGACTGAGAGTGGGTCTGGGCAAGGTTAATTCACAGTCCATTTCTCAAATGCTTCTCGGCGCAATTGGATATATCAGACTTTTGCCTAGTCGAGTCGTCAAGACCGCAACACCATCTTTTTTAGATATGAAGGCGTTGAGTATTGTACTTTGCTCGGTTTTTAACAAAAATGAATCGTTCAAATCACTTAAAACATACTCGATAGCTGATTCGAACGAGTGATATTGCAGATGTTCCATTGCAGCAGTAATTATTGTAATTGTCTGCTTAACCAAAGACAATATAAAGCTGGGCTATCATCATCGTATAAAGCCCGCTTCAACGGTTGTGATTGGTGCCTCTATTTGGAAAAATTGGAAATGGGCTTGAATGGGCTCTTGCCCAGACTGACTTGCAGATCAAATCTAAATTTGCCGGAAGTCCATCTGGGTTCTCCCAGTCTAGCATTTAACTGCATTACGGCCCACTAGACAGAGCACAGACAGGACTGCACCACCCACGCAGGGGCAGAGGGCCGCTGTTTCGCTCTACCAGCTATAGAAGAAAATGATAATGGAATGTTTTGATAAGGGAAATTGCAAAATCAGTAAAAAAGCAACCGTAAATTTATAATTATACAGTAGAATTTATATTTTATATTTTAAATTATGTTTTATATTTTTCTGAAGAGGCCAGGCTTCCTTGGGCCTCCTAGAGAAACTGCCAATGTACGCTTAGTCTGTTTGTGAGTTTTGTATATGATATTTTATTTGTGTCCTTGCAGCTTTGTCTACTGAAACATATTTCTTGTGATCAGTATTAAATTGTGGATCTCTAAGTACCTCAAAGCAGCGAAAATAACGACCCACTATCATTGAGCATTTAATCTCCACGTTCTCAATCTGTTTCATTAGCGCAGACAGTGTGGAGCCATCGATGACTTTTTAACAATTATTTCTACCGACAATTCTTTCTAACAGCCAGGCTTTGTGGAGTTTCTTCTAATTAGTTTAAACTGCTGGTCGTGAGTGTGAAACGGAAGCCATTTAATTTACTTTGTAAATGTAAGAGAACTTGATTTAAGAAGGATTTTCAACATGCCCGAATCATTTCCACAATGGAGTTTCGTTCCGTTTGTCTTTCAACAGTATATTGTTACAAAGACAACACAAGTGTTATTGCTTTGGCTAGTCATTAATTTTACTTAGGTATATTGTTGATAATTTGCATAGTTAATATTTTTCTTTGGTCAGTTCATACTGTTTTTTTAAATGTTATTTACTAAAATTATCTTTTTTTTCTAGATTTTTTCTCAACCCCGTCCCAAAAAAGAATCAAGGTTTGTATCGAATCGTGGGTCAAAAATCGTGATACGAACCGAATCTGAGTTTGGTGTATCGTTACAGCCCTAGTGTTTAAGTATGATTATAATTACAATATACAATCTTAATGCGTCCTCTAAATAGACTGAGGAAAAATTTGGATTTTCCTTTACCTTTGGGGTTAGAAAAAAAAGAACTTATATTTAGTTTCATATACTGTGTAAATAGTTACAACTTTTCACATCGGATTCAGGAATGCATTCCGAACAGAGAATGTAGATATGCAGGATATAGTCTATGATATTTCTTTGCTTTCTTAAGACAGTTTTAAAACAAACCAGGCTTTATTTAAATTAAGAAATATATTCTACTGTGTATAATAATACAATTACATTGATTTAATATCAGTCTCTGTCCCAAAAAACATGTATCCCTAGGAGGGATTAGAACTGCATTCTCCTACATTTTTAAGTGGTCTAGCACCACCCAGGGACGAGTATAGACCATTTATTGGCAACTAAATGCACTGATTGTTAACGCGGTACAATCGGCACCACTTTATTGTGTGACATCTGTAATTATTAGGACAAACTGATTGTTTCGGCCAGTGGTGGGTGTATCCCAGAGCTAGCACCCCTGAATCAAGCTGTCTACTAATTATGAAGCCCTTGACTGCTAGATTCAGGTAAGCTAGTACAGGGCAAAAACTATATTGTTAGATGGCTGGGGGTCTCTAGGAGAGGTTTGGGATATACTGTGCCACCTTCAAATTCTACAAATATCATCGGAGTAAAACACCTATTGAAATAAAATAGTATATTAAAATGTATATTGTTAAACTTATAAAATCATATACTATATGAATTATTTTAATATTGCCAAAATCATATCAATGCAACCACAGAAAGACTGCAAACTGCAGCTGTTTTGTCCTCATTTCACAATGACTATCCAAGGGACATTCTACCAGAAACGTACATTATCTGTCCTTGAATTGCTACAGTGAATAAAAAGATTTTAATAAAGAAATGTCTAAAACTAACTAGATGGTTGATTTCGTTGAGTTGTTCATTTAAGGAATTTGTCATGCATTAGTTCTCAGATGTTTTTGTCTTTATTAAAATCACTTTTGAAACTTACAAAACCTGAAAAATGGCCTGTCCTCAGCCAAACTGCAGCTACATCTTTCATAGTTTTGTTATGTAAAACTGTTATTTAGTAAAACAATCACCATTAATAACAAGTTTAAGTTGCTATCATTCACATCAATTGAATAAAAACAAGAAATGATACATAAATTCCACAAATATATACTATTTTTCAACTGTCCCTATGTTTTCAGTCAGCCATGTCACATTTACATAAAACACTACATACAATTTGTGCAATGCGCCTTTAAGGTTATGGCTCAGAGGAAGTTAAATCATTTGACTGAGGTGAAGCTGACAGTGATCAAGGGTGAGTTCTGTCATTGAATTTTATGATTTTAAGCTTGTTTTTGTATGTTTTATTTTTTGGAGGACAGCTAAAAGGTCAGGCCCTGTCATGTTAAAATACCCCAGAAAATAATGAAAGTGTTTTAAATCCAAAACATGTCTAAAAAGGTTACTGAAATCCCTTTCTTGCATGTTAACAGTTTTTATGCTAGCATGCTAGCAGGCTGAACAATGGCATTTAAATTGGCTGACCATCAGGCCCTGTCACGTCAGGTCCTGTCACATCCTTTTGTGACATGGCCTGACAGCCCTGTGACACAGCCTTACAAATGACTGGCATTGTTCTTTGTTATTACCTTTTTTGCATATAATATGTGTTTAACGTATGCCATAGTAAAACATTATTTGAATAATAGATATTACACTGTAAATTATCTTTTTATGCATATGCTTTTTATGCTCATAGACACTTATTTTGAATTTGGTCCCTCTTTTACCTAGGCCTATGTAGCACTGCTTTTGAGGTTGCACTATGTATATTAATGATATTTCAACATATATATTTATAATTGTAATTTATAGTAGCTTTGAGTAATGATGACTGATTATTTCAATTCATTCAGATTGCAGTTAGATGGCTCCAGTTAATGAAGTTGAGAGACAAAGACAGTGTCGGGCACGACGAAATGTAGACTGGAGAGAAAGGAGAAACATCTTCGGAGAGAAAGGGAAAGATGGATGAAGAAAAAGGATATAAGGAAAAGTATTAACGCGTTGAATGAGCAAGACAAAAGAAAGAGGCGGAAATTATGGAGAGAGCATCAGAGAACATCTAGGCTTAAGAAAAAGGCAGCAGTTCC
The DNA here is from genome assembly GCA_016801145.1 of Umbra pygmaea. Lineage (NCBI taxonomy): Eukaryota > Metazoa > Chordata > Actinopteri > Esociformes > Umbridae > Umbra > Umbra pygmaea. The sequence continues at coordinate 21,771 of JACXGM010002876.1, read as the reverse complement.
ACAGCCAGGGCCTTCAAGGTTAGAAAGGACTACCATCACTGTACCACTTCATATTAAAGTTTGGTAATAACAGGGTAAAACCATAGAACTACACAGTGACTGAATAGAGTAGTGTTATCTTTTAATGACTGTTTAATGGTTGTGTGACAGTGTGATGTACACTCAACCAAAGGATTATTAGGAACACCCATTGAATTTCTCCTTAATGCAATGATCTACTCAACCAATCACATGGCAGTTGCTTCAATGTATTTAGGGGTGTGGTCCTGGTCAAGACAATCTCCTGAACTCCAAACTGAATGTCAGAATGGGAAAGAAAGGTGATTTAAGCAATTTTGAGCGTGGCATGGTTGTTGGTGCCAGACGGGCCGGTCTGAGTATTTCACAATCCGCTCAGTTACTGGGATTTTCATGCACAACCGTTTCTAGGGTTTACAAAGAATGGTGTGAAAAGGGAAAAACGTCCAGTATGCGGCAGTCCTGTGGGTGAAAATGCCTCGTTGATGCTAGAGATCAGAGGAGAATGGGCCGACTGCTTCAAGCTGATAGAAGGGCAACTTTAACTGAAATAAACACTCGTTACAACCGAGGTATGCAGCAAAGCATTTGTGAAGCCACAACACACACAACCTTGAGGCGGATGGGCTACAACAGCAGAAGACCCCTCCAGGTACCACTCATCTCCACTACAACCAGTAAAAGAGGCTACAATTTGCAAGAGCACACCAAAATTGGACAGTTGAAGACTGGAAAAATGTTGCCTGGTCTGATGAGTCTCGATTTCTGTTGAGACATTCAGATGGTAGAGTCAGAACTTTGCGTAAACAGAATGAGAACATGGATCCATCATGCCTTGTTACCACTGTGCAGGCTGGTGGTGGTGGTGTAATGGTTTGGGGGATGTT
>JACXGM010002876.1:0-14641 GCA_016801145.1 Umbra pygmaea | reverse complement strand
TCTGACCTGAACCCCATAGAGAATCTGTGGGATATTGTGAAGAGGAAGTTGAGAGACGCAAGACCCAACACTCTGGATGAGCTTAAGGCCGCTATCGAAGCATCCTGGGTAGGGGTCGACCGATTTATAGGTGCGCAGATTAATCGGCCGATCTTTTGACATTTTTTACATATCGGTATCGGCCAATATCAAGCCGATTAATAAGCAGGCGCATCTTGCGGGCAGCCTGGTCGCCAGGCCCTGGTGTTGTTGTTGTGGAACACGTGTACGATGCACGCTGCTCCTAGAGTCAATTACCAGCAGAGTGAGCAGACCATCCAGTGACTAAGGAAGGAGCTGTTCCTCTGAGAAAAAAATTCTTAAAAATCCTATTCAATGAAAAAACATATGACATGTTACTGCCAACTTCGAGAAAAAAAATGAATTGGCGACATGACTTTCGGCTACTTTGGATATTGACAGCTGTAATGTCACAATAATTAAGCTAAATTTTGCAATCACAGAAAGTGGATCTGAGACTTTTATTATTTGTTCCGTTTGTGTGTCTATATTTGAGAAGGTTGTCAACTCAAAGCAGAGAACGAAGTTGTAGCACCATAGGCTAGTGAAGGACTGGCTTTGCTTTGCTAGCGTCGTTGCTAGGGTTGGTAACAGTCTATGGTTGGTACAGAGTAGACCCACTGCTAAAATTGCACCTGTGCCTTAACTACCCATATCTACCGGACCGAATAGCAACGCGGATTTCTGTGCCTCATTTCGGCGCCACTGATACGCCTGCGTTGCTCTCTGATGCTCCGAAAACGAATGTTAGAATAATGTTAGAATAATCACAGCATGTGACACTAGTTAACATTACACTCGTCAGCAGCTAACGTTAGCCTTGGTAGTTTGTAGCTAGCATGAAAGGGGATAAATTAAAATCAGTCGCATATAATCACTTTTTTATCAGCCAAAACTTTTATCTGTTCTGTTTTCCTCAAGGCTTTTAGGGAAAAACGACCTGTTTTTTAAAAAAAACTGCTGCACAAGGGTTAACTAGCTATATTGCGTTGCATATGATGAATAAGGGGTATTTATAATTAATCATCAGATCAGCCAACAGTAGATCAAAATCGGGTACTGGCACCAAACGAGTGCTGATTTAATATGTCCATTCAACAATGCACAGTCATTGTTGCGCACATATAACGTGTCAAAATTCGATGCCTATTTAAAACGATACACAGAAGACAGTTTTTTTTACTTCCACATTTAATCAAAAGGCATTCATGTTAGCAGGGAATATACGTCGCTAGTGTTTTCAAACGCCATTTTCAAAGTAGGGGTGTCACGATACCAAAAATTCAGTAGTCGGTGCCAATACCAGTAAAATTACACGATTCTCGATGCCGATTTCGATACCACAGTAAAAAAAGATTTCTAAGATTCCAACTACTTGAACTTGAAACAGTTATTAAAACACTTGAAAAATATCATAACAAGCTATAAAAAACATGTGCAATATAGCATAGAACAACATAATAAAGTCAAATTAATGCTCACAGTGCAACAACTACTCCCAGACACATTCCAGATTTTTCAAAAGGTACTGTGCAAAAACAACATCAGTGCAAAACAAAACGGTGGATATAGCTGTGCAGCAATTCAGCTAACAAGATAAACATGTTTTTTTCACAACATTGCGCACTGTTTCTTGGCTAGTTTAAGGTTTTTGGAGACCCAAGTTAGCATGTCAACATGGTATTGGGTAAGTCGCGAATGACTTATGTGATCTATGCGATATCCACATTTACCACCAGTATCCCTTAATGTAGCTAGCATTACACAGGATTCTGTGTATATATTTTATATTTAAGCAATACAGATTGCAAATGTAAATGTTCTTATTAAAATATTATAAGTTAGTAAATATGTCACACTATTCTAATATAGTTTAGTGGCATATTTTTGCAATGTTTAATGTTTCCATATTTGTTAAGCGATGTTTATCGCGTTGAATGAAGCGCTATTACTTTGAAGGCGAAACTATGAAAGGCTAGGAATCCACTAAAGAAGCTGGCTCTCTAAAGAAGCTAGCTTCACATCGGAGCGAATTATTGCGTGTGATGTGTTGGGCATTGGTCCCATACGGCTGTATTGTATTGGATAATGAAAGCTTTGAATCATATGTTCTTATCAGTTTACTATCTAATACGTTCCCCACCGGGGAACTATATATACTAAGTTGATTTTTCGAACAGGGATTCGGAAACGGGGCTTGCTCCGTCTGCTCCACGCATCAACTTGGTGTTGCAGTACCTCCGGGAACGGTGCATCTACAAGTGTAAAAATTAGAAAAGTATATTATCCTCCGCCGAACGAAGCAGACTACCTAGCTAGCAACTGGAGGCGAAGCCCTTTTCGTTTGCTTTAGATTTTTCCTGCTATTTTCAGTTATCCTCCCCTGACAAAGCTAGCTAGCTACAGTATTGCCAACACTGGCATCTTTGCTATCGGAGTATCGGTGCCTACGGTACTTCAAAAAAATGGGCATCGTCAGTGTTTTGTCATTTTAGAACCGGAAGGTTTCGGTAGTATCGGTTCTCGTGACATCCCTATTTCAAAGTAGCCTATTCTGATTTTGAGTCAGACGGTGGCGAAAAGAGAGAAGAACATTTGGCTATTTCAACTCCTTGCGCAAGAGAATAGTTCTGTAGTTAAAGAGGAAGTCATATTTGTGTATTGATTTTGAAACCAGATATATTTATCAAGTGCTTCTGGAAATTATGTCATATCTGTACTCCCGTTGTGCACCACCAAATATGATTGGTTAATAAAAGGACAACTATCAAAATGCACAGATTAAATGATTTTTGAGGCAAAACCCAAGGGTTTGTTTTACAAAACAGATTTAATAGGCAAAGTTGTATCAAGTACAATTACTACGTAGCCTACTGCAGGGCTATTAAGGCCACACCCACTGCAAAGATCTTTTCTAGAATCCAACATTCTACAGCAGATTGAAGCTGATTGAAGACAGTACTGAATGTGTGTGTATGTGTGTTTGTGGGAGGGGCATAAGAAATATGTTTATTTTATTCAACATTCATGTTTTTTGGTTGTTCAATGAAGGAATATCAAAGTTCTACTGACGAATAACTCAAAGTATTCACTTGCATGCCTATCTGCTCATTGTTGTTCAATGAAAGAATCTATTAAAATTCTACTGATGAATAATAATTGTATTAACTATATATGCCTGTCTGCTTATTACAAATCAAAATGTTTATATTTATGTTTGTATAAGATGGAGTTTGTATGAATTACCCAACATTTCCAGTTCATTCTCGTACATTCCCATTAATTCCCCTAATTTCCCATTAATTCCTATAATTTCCATTAATTCTCATGAAAGTTCCTAATTTGAATGTTTCCAACATTCCCCAGCTTAACTTTCAATGGAAAGTTTCCAGAAAGTTTCTGAAAATGTCTGCCCATTTGCAAACCTAATCTTGCCTGCAACATCATCCATTTTGACAGTTTGGCGGTGGGTCAGTGATGGTCCGTGGAGGAATATCCTTGGAGAATTGCACAAACCTCTACATGCTAGTCAACAGTACCCTTACTGCTGTTAGATGCAGGGATGAAATCCTCAGGCCATTCATCAGACTTTATGCTGAAGCAGTGGGCCCTTGGTTTCTCCTGGTGAGGCAGTTTGTGGAAGATGAAGGCAATTATGCCATCTCCTGAATTCCTGAACTTTGTTAGGTTGCACAAGTCCTTTGATTCGTTCTTGGACATCAGCCTCCTGCTGGCTTCCTGAGCCCTGATCCCTCCATCTCTCTTTTCTTCACATACTTTGCATGTGGCAAGGTTAGTTGAGCACCTACATATTGATTAAGTTTTTCACCTTTGAGGTGCTTAGGGGGCAAGTGAGAGGTGGCTCTGACACACCTTCTGACCAGTTGATCAAGTCACCAATGCTTTAAAAACATCCATAAAGGTCAACCATTGATATTTGATGAAAATCATGTCTTGCGTCGGTTACATGGTACTATGGAGAGTATACTGCTGCTTTTTAAATGAATGTCTCCAAAACCGAGAAAGCTATTTGAAAAAGGGTGTTTTTTAGCATTGGGTAATATTTTCATGAAAATCATGAAAATCATGTAGAGTAGGCTATACTGATGCATTTTGTGATGAATGTCTCCAAAACTGAGAAAGCTATTTAAAAAAGGTGCTATTATAGCTTTATTACAATCCATAAAGATCAACGATTGAGATTTGATAACAATAATGTGTGGCTGTTAGATGGTAATACGGAGAGTAGCTACTGATTCATTTTTAGATTAATATCTCAACAATTAAGAAAGCTGTTTAAAAAAGGATGTATTTTTAGCCTTAAAATATTCCTGAAATATCAACAAAACGTATTTGATGAAAATCATTCCTAGCTGCTGTTGGATGGCATTATGAAGAGTGTACACTGATGCATTTTAGGATAAATGTCTCAACATTCGAAAAAGCTATTTAAACAAAAAATGTGTAATCTCTCGTATAGAGGCCGAAGCTCTGGGTGATGCACTTTTACTCTGGTCTCTAACTACTCCATTCACCGATAGCTATAATACAGTATTTTATATGTCCGACATTCGAAACTCGGAAGTCAACACGGCCAAAGACGTTGTATCGTAACCGTGGAGCATGCCAATGTGTAAATATATAACTTATCTTTACCGTTGTTGACCAGTTTTTATGGACGCAGGTACGCGAGCATCTGTAGGCTATTTTCATTATGGCATTACCTCTGGTTTGCTTGCTTGCTCATCCACAATACATTGAGGACAATATATAAATATATATTTATTTATATAAATATATTTATAAATATATTTGATAAATGTACTGAATCTGTGACTTTCTAGCAATGACTGGAGGAATTCAGGTGGAATCAATAACTTACGATATCTGTTCTGCTTTGCCTTTCAATCTATACGAGCTCACATTGTTGAAAGATAATACGTTGTTGAACTTACTTACATGACTTGATGGCGAAAAAGAGCATGATTAATCTTCTACTTTTTCTTCGGGAACAAGCCACATTTAGCTGCGGTGACCTTTGAAATTGTCATTCACTGCAGTATATTTTTTCCAGGTTTTATCCGATATATTTTTTTGTTTCTCACTACATAAGTCCTGGTTGAAAAACCGTGCTGTAGTTGTTGTCAATGGGGAAGTTACAGAAATCAATCTTTGTTTGTTTCCTCATAATGTAAAAATTACGAGATAACATCTCTTTACGCACTGACTGGCAGAGCGCATGGAGTTAGTTCCTTTTCAACGAAAAGAAAACTCTCTGGTAGTGAGCGATATAGAGCTATTGAGAAACGACAACAGGTAGGGTTCGAGGCACAACAGGTTAAACAAGCTGAGTACGCCGAGATTTAGTATAGTCAGATATTAAGGGAAATGTAGGAAGGCGGAACGTTATATCTTGATCCTAAATTGACGACACTGTCAACTGGGTGGGATATTCAACGTAACCGGCTGAACCTTCATGACTATATACAGTATAGCTAAACCTGTTCTTCAGGAATTATGTATTTAGAAGTTCAACCTCTTCAGCACATTTTTTTTCAATTACTACAAAAGTGGATGTTGTTATTGCTTTTTTTAAAGTACAATGTGTGCTACCAGTGCCATCTGCCTATATATTGCTGGAATATTATCTGTTTATCAAAAGTCTGTTTTGGGGCTTCTTTTTTATTATAATTTTTTAAATAATTTCAGTTTCAGTGTTTTAAACTAAATGTCAATGTATCATTTGTAATTTGGTAATATGAGCAAATTGGTGTCAGGAGTTCCAATAGTAAGGGTCCAGGGACTTTTCGTTAATTTTATATTCTTTCTTTTTTTCATGGAGATTATGAGATATACCGTTTGTTTTTTAATATCATGCCCCACAATCGAATATCAAATCGTTTCTTGTTTTACGGTGGCCAAACAAAATACGGATGTCTGTTCCCTGATTTTGAATTCTGTTTTATAAGAGAACAATCAGAAACCTTTAAAAAGTTAATTTATTTGTTTTCTCGTTTTATTCCAAAAACAGAATAACGGAAAAACGAACCAATTTTCATTTTTTTACTAATATCATTAAATAGCTTGATATTATTTTGCTATGGCTGTGTGTTAATGTAGCTTTTCCCATCCTACATGTAGTACTTCCTTTCAAAATAAGAGTTCAACTTTCTAATTGTTTTCTGTTGACTAATTCGCTTTTCCTCAAACTAGTACATGACTGACAGTCTTAATCAAAAGATTGAACACTCGTACCCATTGTAAATATAATTATGTGTGTTTTTAAAGTTAATATTTTCTATTAAAAGCTATTCTTTCACTCTTACTGGCTGCTGCAGCACAGGTTCATGTTAAAGAATAATATTTATCTGGAATGACAATGTGTGTTTAATTAAGATTGTAGGACTGAGTAAAATAAGATGCCAAATCTGTTTCTAAGAACTTTGTTATTAATCTGACAATCAAAGCATTGATATCTTGAACAGAAAATACATGCTGAACATGATGGCTGATTTAGCAGTATTTTTTGTGTTTGAATGCCATACCCTGTGACCTGCATTGTATTTGTCCCAACATCATATTCTTGCTAGTCTAATTGTTTCTTTTCATTAATCATAATATGTTATGAATTCAGTTAATAGGACTTCTTCACTACTTTATTACTGATTGAAAAATAATTAATTCACAAGTAATGTGAAATACACTCACCTAAAGGATTATTAGGAACACCCGTTCAATTTCTCCTTAATGCAATGATCTACTCAACCAATCAAAACATTGTTGGTGCCAGATGGGCCGGTCCGAGTATTTCACAATCTGCTCAGTTACTGGGATTTTCACGTACAACCATTTCTAGGGTTTACAAAGAATGGTGTGAAAAGGGAAAAACATCCAGTATGTGGCAGTCCTGTGGGCGAAAATGCCTTGTTGATGCTAGAGGTCAGAGGAGAATGGGCCGACTGCTTCAAGCTGATAGAAGGGCAACTTTGACTGAAATAACCACTCGTTACAACCGAGGTATGCAGAAAAGCATTTGTGAAGCCACAACATGCACTACCTTGAGGCGGATGGACTACAACAGCAGAAGACCCCACCGGGTACCACTCATCTCCACTACAAATAGGAAAAGGAGACTACAATTTGCAAGAGCACACCAAAATTGGACAGTTGAAGACTGGAAAAATGTTTTTCTGGTCTGATTAGTCTCGATTTCTGTTGAGACATTCAGATGGTAGAGTCAGAATTTGGCGTAAACAGAATGAGAACATGGATCCATCATGCCTTGTTACCACTGTGCAGGTAACAAGTGGTGGTGGTGTAATGGTGTGGGGGATGTTTTCTTGGCACACTTTAGGCCTCTTATTGCCAGTTGGGCATCGTTTAAATGCCATGGCCTACCTGAGCATTGTTTCTGACCATGTCCATCCCTTTATGGCCACCATGTACCCGTCCTCTGACGCTACTTCCAGCAGGATAATGCACCATGTCACAAAGCTTGAATAATTTCAAATTGGTTTCTTGATCATGACAATGAGTTCACTGTACTAAAATGGTCAGTCACCAGATCTCAACCCAATAGAGCATCTTTGGGATGTGGTTGAACAGGAGCTTTGTGCCCTGGATGTGAATCCCACAAATCTCCATCAACTGCAAGATGCTATCCTATCAATATGGGCCAACATTTCTTAAGAATGCTTTCAGCACCTTGTTGAATCAATGCCACGTAGAATTAAGGCAGTTCTGAAGGCGAAAGGGGGTCAAACACAGTATTAGTATGGTATTCCTATTAATCCTTTAGGTGAGTGTATGTATCAAGGTCTACTGAGATTACATCAAAATTCTAGTCTTTCTTCCAAAATGTAATTTTAGTATAAAAAATTGTTATTCTGAAATAAATAATGTAATACTCATGGTTAAATAATGAATAAAGTGAGAAATTTGTGGGGTTTAGTTTTTTCCATGTATTAATATGTTCATTTAAAATTGACACTTACAACATCTGCTGTTGCAAGACATTCTAGGGAAACAAATAATAATATCCATATTTATTTGAGTTGATTACTGGTTTCCATTACTTAAACAATAAAATGAGTTGATTTTATATTAGTTTTTTCCTCAATACTCAAACCAGCTCATCTGGCACCAACAACCATACCAAGTTCAAAATAATGTATATCTCCGTTCTTACCCATTCTGATGCTTGGTTTAAACTTCAACAGATCATTTTGACCATGTCTACATGCCCAAATACATTGACTTGCTTTCACATGATTAGCTGATTTGATATTTGCAAGCAGTTAAACAGGTGTACCTAATGAAGTGGCTGATGAGTGTAGATCAGTACGGGTCAAACATTGTAGCCCAACCATCAGTAGAATAAATACAAACCATGATATTTAGGGAAGCAACCTGCAAAAATGTATATTATGTAAATAGAATAGGTAAGAAAAGCATATATCCCTTGATTGGTAACAGGGTTGACAGTAACAGGGTTGAGAAAATTGTATTGGCAGCCATTACTGGCCATGTGGTAAAGGTCATGGAACCACATGGTGTGCATTCATGAGAGGCATGCTAACACAATGAGCTTGTCCCCCTCTGTCAGACATTAAATAACTCAAAGTAAAGTAATTGAAAAGAACACTTATCTGTCTTTTCACCACCAACTTCATAAAAGACAAATAATGTCACTTCCTGGGAAAGAGACCAATTTGGGAAAAGTCCATTAGCTCATTCCATAGTATCTACTACAATTAATAATAACAACATTCTGGGTTTAAAAAGTTGCCTTGCCTCTCTGCAAATTCTTATGGTGTTTTAGGAACCTGTGAGGTCAAGAAATGACCTCAAAGACACTTTTAGATTTCTCTGAACACAGGCAACATGTTTTTATATATGTATAACATAATATATTTATTCATCACTTATTATTTTCATGAGTTTTTGTTGATAAAGTGCTGGGCCAGAATTAATGTTAGAGTGTACTGTAAATGTAGGCCAAAACCCATATTAGAGTGTACCGTATGTGTGAAAACCCAGGATAGAGTGTACTGTATATGTAGGCCAGAACCCATGTTATATGTGTGTCAAAACTTACATTAAAGTGTACTGTATACGTGTGTCAGAACCCACGTTAAAGTGTACCGTATGTGTGAAAACCCAGGTTAGAGTGTACTGTATATGTAGGCCAGAACCCATGTTATATGTGTCAAAACTTACAAAAAAGTGTACTGTATATGTGTGTCAGAACCCACGTTAGAGTGTACTGTATATGTGTCCCAGAGGCAGTGGCTTAGGCTGCTGCACTAACCAAGGCCACCAAATTGTACATTTTAACCTAAACCCCTAATCTGGAAAGAGACATTTACCTCGTGATAACAAGCTGAAAACTTTGTGAGGAACAAATTGTGAGCTTTTACTATATTGATGGGGAGTTTTGACTGAAAGCAAACACATAGTGGCTAGAAAACAAACACACATGATGAACATCTGTATGAATGGTTAACAAGGTAGATTGCTATAAAATTCAGATTATCATTTCACATTTTCAAAATCTAACTTGGAATTCATTTATCAATAAATAGTTTATTTTCTGACATTTATATAATTTATTGGACAGGTTAGAGGGCCAGAACCTATGATAAAGCAGTTGGCTACATGTATCAATGTAGCCCAGACAGCTGGACAACCCCAGGCCACATGATGAATGGCTTTTAATAGATAACAATCTTAAAGCTTAGTTAAGATCAGTTATTAATAGTCTTTTATTTTGAAAGGACCTACCAGTTGGCTTTGAAACGGACCAATGAGAGACATTATACATTAAAACCCACCCTATTTACAAAATAAAATAACAAGTTTTTCAATGACATTAGGGGAAAAAACAAAGTAATGAAAATCGATCCGTTTTTCCGTTATTCCGTTTTTGGAATGAAACGAGAAAACAAATAAACAAGCTTTTAACAGGTTGCTGATTGCTCCGTTTTTAAACAGGATTCAGAAACAGGAAACAATACGGAAAAACGATCCGTGTACCCGGTGGCCAATCGTTTTAGTAGACTATCCAAGTAAATGGAATACGGATTCACTGGTCGTTATCAGTTTTTCATTTTTCCGTTTTTCAATATTCGTTATTCACTAAGGATTATGGATAATAAGCACAGTTTAGGAAGGCGTGGAAAGGGGTGGGGCTTCAAGCGGAGTGCGTTTAGTTTCATTAAATGTGCAAGCGAAGTGCACTGTATATGGCTATAACGTCTTGGCTCGCTTAAATTGGTGAGATTGACTGGCGCGTTCTCGACGATGTTTAGTTACATTTACCTGACTTGCTGTGTATAACAGCGATGTGTGTAGGCTATAGCGAAATGTTAACTAAAGAAATATTTGTGGTTGGGATAACTAGCTTTGCTGTGTAACTTGATCATTTTGCTTAATTCCTTTTTAATTTAGCGTTACCTAGCTGCCCACATGGGTTAGAGTGCTTGTATATAATGTTAGACAAAGTACCGTTGATGCGGTAACGTAAGGCTTGTTCCAACTCTTTGTAACATCAGTACTATACAGTTTTGTGTGTCCGTTTTTACAATTTACAGACAGGTTTATAGCTGATGATATTTCCACAACTACTCACATAAGAGTGTGCCTGGCTGCATTTGTTTTCGGAGGTGGAGATGCATGAGCATCACTGTGTGTTTAACGCAGCAAAGTTAAATGGATAACTGTAGCGACACACACCCACTAAGCTCTGGATGACGTGCCCCCTAAACTCAGAACAGACACTCCCAATAACTTCAGCTCACGTCACACACGCTGGCGCCCCCCGCACCTCAAACACATGAATATTGCCTCAGAAAGTTTTTCTCCAAACCTGGCCCTTGACACATTTCGGCCTGAGGTGGAATCTTTTAAAGATGCTGGAGGAAACCACTGTTTCCAGGATTTCAGTTTTGGTTTTATATAAAATTTGCTTTATTGTTTATGATATTGTTTTAATCAAATTATTCAAAATAACAATTATGCAAAGCGATTTTCATTAAAACTCTAGGCCTAACTGCCTGTCTCAGGGAACCTATGTACTCTATTAGACCTAATTGTTCTAAATCACAGGTGTCAAACTCCAGTTTGCTATTATATTTGGCGTATGAAAATATATTTTTTTGTGTAGAGATCCGCCATGCAGGAACGTTCTGCTTCTGCAAAGAGCACACTGACACCCGTGTTCTAAATATGTTCAACATGATTTTCATGAAAACTCTAGGTTTAACTGCCTGTCTCATGGAATAGCATAACTCTTTGGTATTTATTGTTCTAAATCACAGGTGTCAAACTAAAGTTTGCCATAGCCTATTGTGACAAAACGGCCGATGGATGCACAGAACTAACGAGATCTTCACACCAGTACTACTGTTATCCCAATGTGTGGGAATATTTATTATCGATTGCCTCAAACAAAACAAACTTCCAGACCTCTACACAATGTCTTTTCTTGCCCACCAAACACTTCTTCCATGTGCTCATTCCCCAGTTCCCCCTTTTTAAGATGGCCTACTTCCCCTCCCAATCAGTGGTTGACACCAAAGAAGAAGCCAGTCACCCACTGACCTGGATTAGCAACAGTGCCATCTACAGCACTTAACTAATATCCCCATTATGCAGCAACCAAAATACACCTATACAGGCACCCTATAACTAAAGCAAAACAACCCGTTGTAGCCATCACAGTACTCAGTAGCCCACATTACTAGCACTATGATGGCTACTCCACTGACATCTGTCACATATCCTCCCACCCAGCTGAAACCTAAGGGTTTGAGCGACCCTCCAACCCCCCCCAAGTACTCTCAGCGGAACCCCCACTACAATGCACTCTTGAGAGCCCATCCGCATTACCATTCTCCACCCCGCTGCGATGCTCCACAGTAAACTTGTAGGGTTGCAGTGCGAGGAACCATCTAGTCACCCTAGCATTCTTCTCCTTGTTGGCCTTCATCCAGGTAAGAGGAGCATGATCCGTAACCAATGTAAATTCGCGACCCAACAAGTAGTACTTCAGGGCCTCCACCGCCCATTTGATCGCCAGGCATTCTTTTTCCACCACAGCATATCTGGTTTCTCTCGGCAGCAGTTTCCGACTCAGATACATAAGGCGATGTTCCTCCCCATCAACCACCTGGGACAGCACTGCTCCAAGGCCCACATCTGAAGCATCCGTCTGCAAAAGGAAGGGCCTGGAGAAGTCCACCACCGCCAGAACGGGTTCGCTACACAGCACCTTCGACAGCCTCTCAAAGGCCTCTTCAGCAGCACTGGACCACCTAACGACGACGGGGGCAGCCTTTTTGATCAAGTCAGTGAGCGGAGCCGCCAAGGAGGAGAGATTAGGAATAAACCGTCTATAGTAGCCTACCAACCCCAGAAATGCCCGTACCTGCTTTTTGTTAGTCGGGCGGGGCCAATTAGTGATGGCGTCCACCTTGTCAGGCTGCGGCTTAACCTGCCCCCCTCCAATCACATAGCCCAGGTACCGTGCTTCTGTCAGGCCGACATGACACTTCTCTGGGTTGGCGGTCAATGATGCTCTCCTAAGGCTTTGTAAGACCGCCGCCACTCTCACCAAGTGGTCCTCCCAGGTTTCGGCATGGATCACAATGTCGTCTATATAAGCCGCAGCATACTCTGCATGTGGCCGGAGGACTTTATCCATGAGGCGCTGAAATGTGGCTGGAGCTCCATGCAGCCCAAAGGGCATAACCTTGTACTGATACAGCCCCCAAGGAGTAACAAAGGCTGTTTTCTCTTTGCTTTCAGGTGACAACGGGATTTGCCAGTACCCTTTTGTCAGATCCAGAGTCGTCAGATACTTTGCTTTTCCCAGCTTCTCAATGATTTCATCCACCCGTGGCATTGGGTAGGCATCAAACTTTGACACATCGTTTAACCTACGGAAGTCATTGCATACCCTGAGCTGTCCATTGGGTTTCGGAACTAGCACAATAGGACTTGTCCATGGGCTGGAGGACTCCTCAATGACATCCAGTTCCCCCATGTACGTCAGCTCCTGGAATACTTCAGCCCGCTTCGCCTCTGGCACTCTGTACGGTCGTAGGTTCACAGTAACACCGGCAGGAGTAACAATCTCATGCTGAAGAACCTGGGTCCGCCCTGGCTTGGAGGAAAACACATCAGAGTTGTCAAGTACGAGTTGCTTCACCTCTCTAATCTGAGAAGAACTTAAAGTAGCACCCATATTCACACCCCCCCACGTGGTTTCCCCAAGGAACGATGTCCGTGCCATGTCTTCAGTGGGCGTTTGTGTGGTTGGATTCTCCCTCTGAGGTGCGGTCGGGGCCTCCCTGTCGGTCCAGGGTTTAAGCAAGTTGACGTGGTAAATTTGTTCAGGCTTGCGTCTACCTGGCTGCTGAATTTTGTAGTCTACCGGACCAACTTGCTCCATGACCTCATACGGTCCCTGCCAATGAGAGAACAGCTTACTCTCTGGTGTTGGCACAAGAACCAGCACTCGGTCACCCGGTTTGAAAGTTCTAGCCCTTGCAGAGCTGTTATAGTACCGTGCTTGTCGGGTCTGTGCTTGTTCCATATGCTGCCTAACGATTGGGGCTACCCTCTCTATTCGGTCTCGCATTTGCAGGACTTTCCTCTTTCCAGGTCTCTTTGGCTATGTCCAGCACCCCCCTGGGCTGTCTCCCATACAAAAGCTCAAAAGGGGAAAACCCCGTAGAGGACTGTGGAACCTCCCGAATAGCAAACATAAGATACGGTAACAATAAATCCCAATCCCTCCCCTCTTTGTCAATCACTTTCCTCAACATAGACTTCAGAGTCTTGTTAAATCTTTCCACAAGGCCGTCCGTCTGAGGGTGATAGACGGAGGTCCGTATGGGTTTGATATGCAACATGGTACATAGGTCACGCATTAAGTTGCTCACAAACGGGGTACCTTGGTCAGTTAATATTTCTTTCGGTATCCCTACCCTTGAGAACACATGTACCAGCTCTTTGGCAATACATTTTGAGCCCATATTCCTTAAAGGTATGGCTTCGGGATACCGAGTTGCATAGTCCAGGATGACCAAGATGTACTCATGGCCTCTGGCAGATTTAGTCAATGGGCCCACTAGGTCCATTGCTATGCGTTCAAATGGTATATCGATTATTGGCATAGGCTCTAACGGTGCTCTAAAATGTGGACGGGGTCCAGCTCGCTGGCATTCCGGACAAGATTTACAGAACCTCTCCACCTCTTTCCGTATGCCCAGCCAGTAAAACCGCTGCAGAATTCTTTGATAGGTTTTCTCCCACCCCAGATGGGCCCCAAATAAATGGTCATGTGCTAGTTTTTTTATAGCATTCCTGTACCTCTCTGGAACCAACAACTGTTCCACCTTTTTACCATTAATGTTGACCACACGATATAGCAAATCATCTTTAACAATGTACTGCTCTTCCTGGTTAACAACAGCCCCCTCCACTGGAACCCCATTAACAGAAACCACGTTCAGCTTCACATTCACCAATGTTGGATCAGTTTCCTGCTCTCTACCAAATTGACCTCCCAGGTGAA
>JACXGM010002875.1:14754-44657 GCA_016801145.1 Umbra pygmaea | reverse complement strand
GAGTTTTGGGATCTTTAGTCAAAATAGACCTGACCCTCCCTTCACCAGCAATACATTTTTCTATGACCCTCCAAAATGATTGGGAATTTATTTATTTATGCCTTCTGGACTGGTTTGCGCTTGGAAAAGATGTAAAAATAGCCACTGTTTTTTACAATCATGACTTAATCTCTGCTTTCTCATCTTACACATCACACTCCACCAAGAAGGCAGCCATTTCAGTAGATTTACTCACTAACATTGTTGTGGAAACACAATAAGCATACCTGCCAACATTGAGAAATGTTTATGAGTACCATTTCAGGGCAGATACTGCATTTCACAGCGGTGCACAGTATTTGGGAAGCGGGCATTCCACCATCTCAATAAGCTTACAAAAAACAACATATGCACACTTGTAAATTACTTATATAAATTACTTGTATATTAAATGATAGTGACTACTCTATTTGGGCCTTTCCCATTGCTTCTCTGTCAGCTTGCTGCACTAAAGTGAAACATTGCTGTACATAACGTGCTGTCACATGAATCACACAAGTGTGCAAGCACTATAGGACTATGCATTTAACAACTATAGCTATCTGTGCCTTTTAATGAGCAAGGTCTCTTTACTGCTAGTTGACTAAAAGCTGTGAAGTTTGTTAGCTGCACATACACTATGTAGCTAACCTACCTGCATTATTACTGTTAGTTACTGTAGCTAGCTACCTAGCTAACTTATTAAGATGTCAGCAGAAAAGCTAGCAAACTATTACAGTGTTGGTTAGCTATGTGCTTGAGTAGCCTCTTTTAAACATGTATTGGCAAACAATTTGGTAAATTTTCCTACCAGTTTCCTAACGCATCAGTAGTGGGTCATTGTCAACGGATGAGGAGGAGCTGCATTACTGCATTACTTCAAGTACTAATTTACTCTAGTAAACTAGTATTCACATGAAAAAAAAATTAGACATTGAGACCATTCAACAAACACACTGGGTAATAACCAGGGCCGTGCACAGACATTTTGGCGGGCTCAAGTAAAAAAGGACACCCTACAAACACATGCAATCATGCATAGACACACACACCCTTTCCAAGTGTCCATTATTTCCATTTCCCAATGTTGCCACAAAACCATTTATAATCACACAATATGTTCTGAATTTGGGCCTAGTTCAGTCTTCTCTAACACACTATTCCTTTAAAATGCACATTTTTAACAAGTTTTCATAAAAGTAATAAAATTCAGTCAGGCTGTGTTCAGTTGATCAGACAAATTACTTATGAGTAGGCTAGAATAGACAAACTGCCTAAAGGTGACACGAGGTCAGATTGCTCATTGGTTCGGTAGTCAGACTTGTAAGCGTTAACCAACCCTATATATGTCTGGGCCCCCATCTTAAACACCAGATTGTTTTTTGACATTGTGTCTTTAATTAATTGAACACCAACTGTATGCCAAGCTATTTTCCCCAAAACTATACTGAAAACTAGGAAAGCAATTTCAAAGTAGTTACTGAGTTACAGTTCATATAAAGACATCAGTCTTTAAATCAAAGCATCTTGCAAAAATGACACTGATGTTACAGACCAGTTTGAAAAAATCTGTCAAATTGATGTATTGAATAACAATAGAAATTCTATATTTACAGTATAGGTCCACTGTTTCATGGTGCATATGTTTATTCCCTTAAACCCATTGATCTTAATTTAGTTACCGACGCACGTCTGTGGAGGAACAAGTCCCATATGCATCAGGTGCAAGATAGGAATGATACATGCGTTTGTGTAAAACGTCAATTGCGCTGGGTGTAAGATAGGGCCCAGTATGTCATAATAAAATACATTAACTTTTTTTACTCTATAAACTACTAAAAACATTCCTCCTAACTCTAAAGAAAAATATTGTCATTCAGAGAACTCATTTGCAGAAAATTAAAAATGGAAATTGGTCAAAATAACAACAAAGATGCAGTCTTATCAAACCTCTAAAATTTAAAGAAAATAAATTAATATTCAAATTTAAACAACACAATACTAATGTGTTAACTTTCATGCGGCTTGGCATGCTCTCCACTAGTATTTCACACTGATTTTGGGTGACTTTATTCCACTCATGGCAAGTTACAAACATCCAGACTTTAACTGAAGCATACTTATTCAGAGAAAAAAATCTGCCATCAAGAAATAATTATTGGTAGTTTGGCTTTTTAATGAACTGATAGGTAAGCTTCCCAACTGATAGACTTGGACAATGTTATACGGAGATAGCACAACTTCAGGCAATAAGTACAACAGAGTGCTCTTTCTCACGGCACCGAATGTGAAAAGGTTATCTACCCGGCAATAGGCATACACTCTGACATATACATAATCTACTTACAACTTGTATAGTGGAGAGGGCACAAATCAGTAGCGTCCATACAGTCTGTAAGTCTGTAAGGCAATAAACACGCTTTTCACGTGAACCGATGCCAACAGCTTATTAATGAACCACGCTACTCTCTGCTCTGCCGTGCACTAAATAGGGACCAGCTAAGAGCGATCACTAATTAGACCGGTCTCTCAATCAACCCAATCAGGCAACAGCAGAACAGGGAGTGGCGCACACACAACCATATTATACACGTGATATGCAATAACTAAAACTAGACAACAGTACATCATAAAATAGAAATCAACAGTGTATTACACTGGCCATTTTTCTGACACACAAATATAACGATAAACAGAAATATACCAAGTACATGAGTCTATTTCAAGTCTCTTTTTTTCTGCCACACCTGGCATAGACCTGCAAAGGTATGACACTAATAATTCTTTATATACTTAATATATTCTCAAAGTTCTCAAAGTCAATGTTCACCCTGTTATATTGTGATGGTCAGGTGTACTTTTGGATCTATTATAGTGTATGAATGGTTTTGGAATGCATATGCAGTTTGGGTGTGTGATGGTCAGGTGTACTTTTGGCTATATTATAGTGTACTGTCTTTAACAAAATACAAATTTTTCAAAATAGGTCTCTGTAACATTATACTGTTTGAAACTGAATGTTTGTAAACCAAAATATGCACTTTTCTACAGACACACTAATGCAGAAGACAGAAAATAAAAAATTTGACGACTAGATTGGTGTAAGAAAATTCTAAGACCTTTTTACAGAATAATGTACATGTATGTATTATATATTTTCTCATATATCATAATGAAAAGTGTTGTTTTTTTTCTTTTTGAGGATTGTATTTCAACTTGCTCTTAGAAATCTATAAACATGTGAGCAGAACTTTGATTATTACAGTTTAAACATGTATGAAGTGAAACAATTCAAAACTTTGTAAATTATTTGTCATTATTTCTAAAGATGTATCTTAAAAGGTAACCTGACCTGCAACAACATGTTAGCAGTACTTACCAGTAGGGAAATGTTAGCAGTACTTACCAGTAGGGAAATGTTAGCAGTACTTACCAGTAGGGAAATGTTAGCAGTATTTACCAGTAGGGAAACGTTAGCAGTACTTACCAGTAGGGAAGTGTTGGCAGTAGTTACCAGTAGGGAAATGTAAGCAGTACTTACCAGTAAGGTAATGAACATTGTAAGCTCTGGACATGCAGATTAGGAATAGACCTGTTAGAATACTTGAAAGCACTGGTTCTCAAACCTCCCCTGGGGACTCCCAGCAGTTCCATTTATTAGATGTATCCCATATCTAAGTGCTGTTTACATCAAGAGAGCTTTCAGACACATACTAGATAGACATCTAGGGAAAAGCACAAGGTGAGATAAAATGTTTTTGTGTAAACTTGTGGTTCTCTATAGAATAGCCACTATCAAGGTATCATGAGAAACATTTTCTAAAGAGCCAAACAGGAGCTTTGCAAATGTAAATGCAGCTGTTCAGGAACATCTTGAGAAATGTGTATCGCAGGCAAATCCGTTGTGTGTAAGTTCAAAGGGCAAAGACCTCTTCCGGGAGCAGATATAAGCAAGCATCACAAGCGAGGAATATCACAGTTGTACAACTACACTTACCACTGCTAATTTTATACAGTGAGCAACATAATTCATTGGACAGTGACCTTTTTATTTATTTTGGTTCTGTTGAAAGGATACACTGACAATGAGGTTGAAGTTCAGACTGTCAGCTTTAATGTCAGGGTATTCATAAATATCAAATTAACCATTCTGAAATTACAGCACCGTAGGTGTCCGCGTGGTGTAGTGTGTTAAGTCGGTTCATTGTAGGACAGTCTACGTCATAATAGTCAGTGGTTCGAGCCTGACTATGGGTTCTCCGACATTTCCCGGACCTCCAGCATGAGGCAGCGCAAATTGACATATTGCTGTCTGAGATTTTAGATAAATTAGATTATCTACCTTGCCACGTCGCTCTTCACCACTCCTTGTGTCCAGATCGGGCGCCTGTAAATTCAGTTTAAAGAAGTAAAGTTGGTGAGCAAAATCATTCCATACATGAGCTGACTAAAGGCTTCTGTGTTGGATGAGCAGGGCAAAAGGAAATGGCGGCTGGGCTACATGTGGTTGGAGGAATCATGTGCACGCCCCTCGTCATCCAATAGATCTGTACAAGGAGTTGCGGAGCTGCCAACTAGGCAGGGTTAGAGGGAATTGGGAAGGGAGGAAAATGGGAAAAGAAAAAGAAGTAGAAAATGAAATGACAGCACCTTTTGTACATGGTCCCCCATTTTCAGGAACCAAAATACATTGGACAGTTCAACATAATGTAGAATTAAGTAATACTGCTCTATATTTGGTTGGATATCCTTTACATACTATGGGCCCTATCTTACACCCAGTGCAACTGACGTTTTACACCAACGCATGTATCATTCCTATCTTGCACCCGACGCATAGGGAACATTTCCCTCCACAGACACGCACCGGTAAATTAGGGAATGAACTTGCGTTCATTAGGAGGTTCAGCGAAAAGAAGAATCGTGTTCCGGCTCAAAAGTTCCCTGGTGCTATCTTGCAGTTCCCAAAAACAATTCTGCCACTGAAAGGGAAAAAACTGGTTAAAAGTCAGTGGCGTGTTATTCTGATGCTATTTTAATGGTGGATGCTTGGCCACAATGTAGAGTGTGCAAAACGCACATACACTTTGCTCCTCTCATCTACACAAATGCAGCAGTTCTATGGAGATAGATTTGCTTCAATAATATTGCAAATGCGCAGACAAGTCACAAATATCTTCTACAATTTGTCAATAGAAAACATGATGCACAAATAAAAGTAAGATACAAAAACAAATGTCTCATGATCTACAAATATAAAAAACAATCCACAAATATAAATCACTATCCACAAACAAATGTCTCATAATCTACAAATATTAAACAAAATCCACAAATATAATTCACTATCTGCAAAAAAACTATTTGTACTTTTTGTATTTGTGGATCATGTAATGTGTGTGGATTGGTTCCTATTTGTATTTCAACATTTTGACATTAGCAAAGTTTTTTACTGCTAAATATTTGCAAATGAAGAAAATCTACAAACAAATACTTCATGATCTGTAAATAGGAAACACAGTCCACAAATAGAATTGACAACCTGCAAACAAACACATTTAAAATTCTCAAACAAATAAATTATTGATCTGTAAATAAAAATTGAACGAACATTCAGCACACAGAAAATGCGCATCAGGTGTTTGGATAGGACAGGAGGAACTTTACCCTACTCAAGTCACAGTTTTCTTTGTGGCTTGTGTTTTATACAACATGTCCAGAAATCATGGATTTGTTGATGACAGGAGACGTGATGTTGAAATGCATGTGCCGTTGCCACTTAACCCAAAGGCCCCAGCAGCAGAAGAACGGGAGAGGAGAGCTTATATTTGACAGAAGAGTGAGGCAAGAGTGATAGCAGAGCAAGCAAAGTAATCTCGCTCTAATGTTAGACTACATAGCAAAAATATTACCATGCATTCATAACCTTGAGATTACTTTGAGTGAGAGTGAGCCCAAAACATTGGAAAGTACTGTATGTCTTGTGACATTTCTTTATTTACATTTTGTATAAAAGATAAATCAATAGCAATCCGCCATAGAACAAGCGCGCCTGCTCTTAAAGGGAATGTGAGATGATGCTCTCATTGGTTTATTGCACGTTAGGCCCAAACCACACCTATGACTAATGAAGCTACTTCAGACCTACCCATTTTAGACTTGCGTTGGGCGCAAGAGTCATTTTTCCCACCGGTAAAATGGCATCAGCACCCGGGACCTTGCCAAAATGTCACTTGCGTTTCGCGTTTTATACATTTCAGATCGTTAGAATAGGGCCCAATGACTGTTTGAAGAGTGTGATGCATCACAATCAGGAGACGCTGGGTATCGTCTATAGTGAAGCTCTGTTAGGCCTTTTTCTCATGTCTGAATTTCATTGGTGTTTGAAAAACAAATTATTCTTTTTTGTTAACTTCCTGTAGGACTTGCTGTAGGAATCTGTGAGTTTGTAATATTGCATACATTGCATTCTTTTCACATACAAATGTTTGATCTCCTGTGTGACAAGTTAACAACCCTTCTTGAAAATGTAATTTAGTCATAATCAAATACAATTATTTTGACCCATTATAATTTTTGCTTTGACCATTTGACCTGGCATGAAAACCCAGGGTTGTCTATAACACATTGCATGGTGCAAAGTAGCCTTCAATATCTACCATACGTAGAGACACAGTGTGAATTGATATTTACTACATTTTGCATGTGAACATTTGCATGTCAGGTTTAAATCCAACAAGGTGATGACAGCCCAGAATTAACGATGTGTGATGGTGAATGTGGGGTTAGGGTGTGACTCATTGCTGAAATTAAGCGTCAATCTTTCAACATAAAGTTGCCTCTACACTTCAGATAAGAGGAGAATCCAGTCCATTCAGGTTTGTTCTTTTAATCTCATATTTTTTGACTGTAATATAAGAAACAATATTGTAAATACTGAATAAAGTTTCTACTAAGATGACATGGGATTGTTTTATGTTTATACCATTAATCATTTCATATATACATACGTAAATGATTAGCAAGAAAAATAGAAGCACAAACATATAGACATTTTATAACACTGCATACATGCATGACTAAGGTGTATTTCTCATGTTTTTTCATTTAAAACATTTTGACCACCTCTCGTGTGTTGGGTCCTCTGTATCAGCATTTTTCTAAAGTGTTTGTTCACATCACAGCTGTTTACAAACACGTGGCGTAGTCGGCTAAGTCTCTGCATTGGTATACTGTCTGCATCATGGTAGTCAGTGGTTCGAGCCTGACTATGACTGACTTTCCCCAGACCTCCTGCACAAGGCAGTGCAAATTAGCATAGCACTGCCTGGGATTTTGGTTAGATAAGTCAGATTATATATCCTGCCAAGTCGCTCCCAAGTGACTCCTTGTGACCAAATCAGGCACCTGTAAATTTAATCGCAGAAGTATAGTTGGTAAATGTAATCATCCCGCGCATGATCCAACTAAAGGCTTCCATGTTAGATCAGCAGTTGGTAAAAATCGGCAGCTTGGCGACATGTGGTTGAATGAACCATGTGCACGCCCCTCGCCATCCTGCATCCGTCCAGAAGAGTGACGGAGCTGATGACAAGGCAGGGTCAGTGGGAATTGGAAAGAAACGAAAGTGGGGGAAAATAAATAAATAAATAAATAAATAGTACAGGAAAGGTAGATTGAAACTAACAGTTGACACCAAGTGAAAGAGTAAATTCTGCTGAAAAAAATGTGTGGTCATTGGTTCATCACAGCCAGATAGATCGAATCTCAAACATGCATCCCGCTATCCATCTCTATGGTGATTTCCAGAGCCCTTGAGAGAGAGATGCGTCAATGGAGTGTAAAAAACGCTACAGTCACGTGGTACGGTCATGTGGTTCATGGGTCTCCAGATAGTTCTAAATGGGTAATTTGAATGCATTGAATTCTATGAGAGCAGCTGTAACAACAGCGATTTGATGTGCTGCATTAGCTAGCTATTCACTGTGTCATACCCCAAAACAGGGCCGTCATTAACCTTTGCAAAATCAACAATTGACCATTTTCAGTTCTTTACAACCTGTAAAATGTTTTGAAACTCTTTTGTGCATCATAATTTGGAAGAGTGCATTTTGAATATTTTATCTTTGAAAGAAATACTGTTTTCATGGGTGGTTTGTTCAATGAAATTTGACTTATACTCTAACGATTGATGACTTGAAAATTATACTGACTGTCATTTGCATCAATTATTTTGGAAAATCTGTGTAAAATATCATTTGCATAATCATTTGGAATAATAATCATAAGTTATTTGTACAGATAATGAATTCATTCTGCTTTACCTACATGGAGTATTACATGCAACTGGTATTACGTGAAAATATACATGCATGTTGACATCATTCACACCCTAAAAGAGGTAAACAGAGCTTTGAAAGCAGGTGAATTAATGTTTTACAGATTGGAAATACAGATTCAGGTATCCCATAGATCCTATCAGGTACAGTCATATGCAAAGGTTTAGGCACATTTAGGCACCACCCAGCTATTGTCTGGTAGGAAAGGAGAGACAGCTATTGTCTGGTAGGGAAGGAGAGACAGTTATTGTCTGGTAGGGAAGGAGAGACAGCTATTGTCTGGTAGGGAAGGAGAGACAGCTAAAAAAAATCTACTCTGGCATGAATAGTATACAGTAGAATACTGTGATACAGTCATATGCAAAGGTTTAGGAACCCCTGACAATTTCCATGATTTTCATTTATAAATAATTGGGTGTTTGGGTCAGCTATTTCATTTCGATCTATCAAATAACTGTAAGACACAGTAATATTTTGGTAGTGAAATGAGGTTAATTGGTGTAATGTAAAATGTGCAATATGCATCAATACGAAATTAAACAGGTGCATAAATTTGGGCACCCCAACAGAAATATAACATCAATATTTAGTTGAGCCTCCTTTAGCAGAAATAACAGCCCTTAGACGCTTCATACAGTGGGTATAGAATAGAATCACTCTCCTGTAAAATGATCACATTTTGTTGCTCTGCAGCCTGAAATGACAACGGACAGACCCAGTTTTTGTTTAATTCAGCTGTATGTACAACTCATAACATCCAAGTGAAAGATTTAATACCAACTTGTCAGATAAAATAAATTACAAATTAAAAACAGAATCACTGAGTTGGAAAAAAAATCACCCCGCCCCTAAAAATGACTGTAAACCCAACCAGGTGTAGTTAATCACCTTCTCAATAGCACACAAAGCCAAATGACTTTCAACTGTGATCAGCTGTGGTCATTTTGATTAGCTCAGCATTAAACATGCTTTTCCTGAAGCATTTTAGTCCTTGGTAGTGCAACTGAAGACAACAATCAACTATGGGTAGCAAGGCATTGTCAAAAGATCTACAGGATAAAGTTGTGGACAGGCACAAGTCAGGAGATGGATACAAAAACATTTCAAAGGCTTTATCAGTGCCTAAAAGCACAGTGAAGTCCACTATTAAAAAGTGGAAGGTATTTGGTACAACACAGACCCTCCCTGGGTCAGGACGTTGCTCCAAAGGGGTTGAAAGAGCCAGGAGGAAACTGATCAAAGAGGCTACCAAGAGCCCTAAAGCAACTCTGAAGCAGTTGCAGGAATTCATGACAAGGAGTTGTCATTGTGTGCATGTGACAACCACATCACAAATTCTCCAGAAATGTGGCTTGTATGGGAGGGTTGCAAGAAAAAAGCCACTCCTCAAGAAAGGCCACATGCAGTCACGACTGAGCTTTGCCAAAACGCACATTGAAGATTCTAAGGCCACGTGGAATTAAATGTTATGGTCAGATGAGACTAAAATGGAATTGTATGGCCTCAACCCCAAGCGATATGTCTGCCGAAAATCCAACTCAGCTCACCATCTAAATTCCACCATTCCTACAGTAAAGCATGGAGTTGTTAATATCATGTTATGGGGTTGTTTCTCTGCAGCAGGGACTGGAGCACTTGTCAGTATTGAAGGAAAAATGTACGGGGCAAAATACTGTCAAATTCTTGAGGAAAACCTGCTGCTCTCTGCCAGAAAGTTGATAATAGGAAGATTTACTGAGTAAATACAGCTGAATGAAACTAAAACTATGCCTGTCTTCATTTCAGGCTGCAAAGCAACAAAATGTGATTATTTTACAGGGGGGTGATTCTTTTCTATACCCACAGAAAATGTGCAATATGCTTAAAAAAGAAATTAAACAGGTGCATAAATTTAGGAACCCCAACATAAATATCACATTTGTATTTAGTTGAGCCTCCTTTAGCAGAAATAACAGCCTCTAGACGCTTCCTATAGCCTGTAATGAGTGTCTGGATTCTGGATGAATGTATTTTTGATCATTCCTTTTTGCAAAAAACCTCCAGTTCAGTTAGGTTTGATGGTTGTTGAGCATGGACAGCCCGCATCAAACCACCCTAAAGATTTGCCAGAGTAGATTTTAAGCAGTGTTTTGGGTTGTTGTCTTGTTGAAATATCCAGCCCAGGCGTAACTTCAACTTTGTGACTGATTCTTCTATATTATTCTCAAATATCTGCTGATATTGAGTGGAATCTATGAGACCGTCAATTTTAAAAAGATTCATAACACCCCTTGTTATGACCAAATAACTCCAATCTGTGTTTCATCAGTCCACAGCACCTTATTCCAAAATGAAGCTGGCTTGTCCAAATGTGCGTTTGCATTTTTCAAGCGACTCTGTTTGTGGCGTGTGTGAAGAAAAGGCTTCTTCCGCATCACTCTCTCATACAGCTTCTCTTTGTGCACACTGACACCATCTGCAGAAAGATGACTTTGTAGGTCTTTGGAGGTTGTCTGTGGGATGTTTTTGACCATTCTCACCATCCTTCGCTTTTGCCTCTTCTGGTCTTAACAAAAACTGTGCCTGTGGTCTTCCATTTCCTCACAATGTTCCTCACAGTGGACACTGACAGCTTAAATCTCTGCGCTAGGTTTTTGTAGCCATCTTCTAATCCCCCATGTTGCCACTCTTCAGATGAGTTTCAAAGAGAACAAAAACTAGCAATTAGCCACCTTAAATACCTTTTCTCATGATTGGAAGCACCTGTCTATGAAGATCAAGGCTTAATGATCTCACCAAACAAACAAACTGTAAATATAGGTATTCAAATCAACAAAATGACAAGGGTGCCCAAATTTATGCACCTGTCCAAATTTGTTTTGATGCATATTGCACATTTTATATTAATCCAATAAACCTAATTTCACTACCAAAATATTACTGTGTCTTTCATTAATTTGATAGATCAATTTGAAAATGCTGATCCAAACACCCAAATATTTACAGTATAAATGAAAATCATGGAAATTGTCAGGGGTGCCTAAACCTTAGCATACAACTGTAGATGGCTAAGTATATTTGTCTTTGGAGAAGAAGGATGATATACAAACTTGTAATACTTAATGTAACACTTAAAGCTAAGAATACAAATTGATTCAGACTGGAGACTAGAGTTCTTCAAGGTACCAACAAACCCAAAACTATGAGGTCTGACCCGGGAACCGAACCGGTGTGGGTCCAATAATTGTCATAATTGCGACGGGTCTCGGATACAATTATGCATTTATCGACTGGATCCGATGGATTCGTCCTTTGTTAATTAATCATTTGAGGTAATGAAATTATTTCACAAAGTTGTATCAAACAACTGGGCCAATGGAGTGGAGTGCAATCCTCAAAGCCTGCTTGAGGTGGCAGGCGGCTCCAGGTCTTCCAGGACCTTGAATCTGTCTCCCAGAAGTGACACTTCAGCAGTCACGCCAGAACTTAGCCTCCCACTACCCTTTACTCCCTGATGGTAATCCATGGCTCAGGAGGCGGTGCTGAGGGAGTGGAGCAGAACTGCCACTTTTGCTTAGCTCCTAGTCTAGGCCAGGGATACTATACTTGGACAGATGATAGCGTCACTACCACCGACGGCTCTTCAGAGGTCGATGTGCCAAGCCAGGGGCAGGTGTTGTCAATCTGCTCAACTCTGGAGGTGTTCGCAGCAATCAGGGAGTCTAGGAGTTTCTCGTCCTCCTTGATCTGGCAAAGCATGGACACTCTCCACCCCAGTTCAGCAACTCGCTAACTTATGGGCTGGCAGGAGACACAATCAGTTGCCAGCAGCGACATGAAGAAATCAGACCCAGAACAAACACCTTGTTTTTAGTCAGCTAGTAGCTTGTCCTTAGCACGAAGGGTGAAAAACTATCAGCACCTTAAAAACAAGTATAAAAGTAAAAAAGTCAAATAAAACAAGAAATAAAAACAATTATGCTAACAACTCAATAAAATGTACAAAACTAGACTAAATTCATACTACGTTGAATGTATGTCACTGACATCTGCGTCTCCTGTGAGAAATAAACAAAACTTGAACTTAAGGCATCGTATCAGTAGAAGATAAGGTAAATCTCTGGCTGCCCCAGAATGTTTAAACTTAAACCAATAGATGCTGTGTTTTACTGTCCCCTTTAATTTATAATTTACACAGTTTAGAACTGTTTATGGGATTTTGTATAAAAATTTGGAATGGGTTTCCCTGAGTTATATGAGAGAAAATCTCAGATTTTGTATGCGAGGCTGTAACAGTCGACCCCTCGTGGACTTGGTTAGACTCATCGTTGCTACCTATCAATTTTCACAGTTCTACTGCTTATGCCTGAGAGAGGATAACGATAACCCTGTCATTAAACAGCCAAAACATTATGACTACCCGTTTGACAGGTGGAACCGAGCGTTCATATTAGCTGAGCCGTTTAAGTCCTGCCCCTTTCTTATAAAGTTCGGCTAATTAATCGGACTGGCCGATTAATTATGGCCGATCATGAGTTTTCAAAATAATTATTAATCGTCATTTTTGCTCGCTGATTATGGCCGATACTTTTTTGGAGAGAAACCACTTCCTCTAGTGTTACGATTAGATAGTAAATCACGTGGAAAATGCATGCAGCCAGCCCATCTTTCGTGAGATACATTCCACCTGTCCTGCAGCATCAAGTCTGGAGGGAATAGTGATTGCAGAAAAGCCATGGTTAGTTTTGTAGCTAGCATGAAATGGGATAAATGAAAATCAGTCGCATATAATCACTTGTTAGCTTCACATGGTTAATATTAGTCTAGAATAGTGGGTAGAGGTTCACTGCTTTCGTTCCGACAGAACTGTACCCATTTTTTTATCAACCCAAACTTTTATCCGTTCTGTTTCCCTCAAGGCTTTCAGGGAAAAATGACCTGTTTTAAAAAAGTGCTGCACTAGCTATATTGCGTTGCATATAATGAATAAGGGGGATTTATAATTAATCATTAGATCAGCCAACAGTAGTTCGAAATCAGGTACTGGCACCAAACGAGTGCTGGTTTAATTAATTTGTCCATTCAACAATACGCAGTCATTGCGCACATAACTTGTCAAAATACTATGCCTATTCAAAATGATACACAGAAGACAGGTTACCGATTTTTTACTTCCACATTTAATTAAAAGGCATTCATGTTAGCAGGGAATATACGTCAATTGTGTTCTCAAACGTGGTTTTTAAAGTAGCCTATTTCTGATGTTGAGTCAGACGGTGGCGAAAAGAGAGAAGAACATTTGGCGAAGAGAGAGGCTATTCCGAAACCTCGTGCAAGAGAATAATTCTTTAGTTAAAGACGAAATCCTATATTTCTCAGTTATTGCTTTTGTTATATTTATATTTGTGGTTGTATCTGTGTATTGATTGTAAAACCAGATATATTTATCAAATGCTTCTGGAAATTACGTTGGATATCTGTACTCTCGTTGTAAACCACCAAATACGATTGGTTAATAAAAGGACAACTATCAAAATGCAAAGACTAAATGTTTAACCCAAGGGTTTGTTTTACAAAACAGATTTAATAGGTGAAGTTGTATAAAATACAAATCGTACTATGCCTACTATGTGTTTTGCATTTGTTTGGCATTTTGTTTGAACAAATTTAAATAATTTGATATATTTATTTGAGATCTGAAACTGTTTTTTGTATTATATTAAGAGGTTGTATTAAATTGTAATGTCGTTATTTCCTCCTAAAAAAATCATAATAATCGGTCGATTTATCGGTATTGGCTTTTTTGGTCTTCCAATAATCGTTAATCAGTATCGGCCTTGAAAAATCATAATCGGTCGACCTCTACTTTCTTCTGCCGGATAGTCCCACACACCAGTTGGTAATCTGTCAATCCTTTCTCATTATATTAAAATTAAATTAAATTAAAAAAATTAAAATTAAAATTAAATATTACTTCCTGTTTGTGAGTGTCCCTTCATGATTCATCGTTGGAATGTTACATATGTTTAAGGTGTCAGTTTCGCTGTCAGTTAAGCGTTTTTGCTCCTTGTAGCTTATTTGCTTTATGAAGTGTTATATGTATTAAACGCTGTTTGTTTTTCATCAACCTTTGCATTTGTCTCAATTTCCCTACACTACAAATAGTGACAGAATAAATCACCCCACCAAACAGAGCAGGTGAAGGCAAAGAGGGAGAAGGGAACATATCGCTTGCTGAGTCGCTGGAGGACTCTGCTCTTACTTAAGATACCTCTCCTCTTCACTCAGTGGGAGAACAGAGGATGGCGTCTTTGCATTCCTCTACATTTCTACTCACCTCACACTATGAATCATGACAGAAGGATAGCTGCTGAAATAGTCAAAACTACCTACAGTACATATGTTTTTCTCCAGATAAGTAATTGTAAAAACATTTTATAAATATTAAATAAATTTGACTTTTGGCATGAAGAAATACAGAGCCCTGTCCAGAAAGACCTAACGAATAGCATTGCATCTCTTCAATGACACAAAGTGACAGATATTTTGCATTCAAAATTTGCATTTGAGTGATTATACACCAAGGTGATGGCAGGACAGAATTAATATCTAGATGGGAGTGGCACAGCTGGGCAGGTGGGTGAGGTTGAAGGTGGGGTTGTGGGTTATGGGTGAGTGATTACCACACTCCAGCTTCAGCTGCTCAATTAATCTTTGTCACTTTCAGATGAGCGGCAGAACCATTCAGGTTTGTTTCCTTTATGTCGCGTTTTGTCCTTAATGTATGAAACAATTTGAAAATAATTTAAAAAAATCTGAAATTGTGTAAGCTAACTGCATTAAGTTAACATATGGAATTGTTTTACAATGGGCATACTATGGATTATTTACAAATTAAGAGTTGAGTTTTAGGACATACAAAGTATGTCCCGAATTATGTTCTCAGGGAACTCGTTTGAAAAGATGAATTACGTTATATGCCAAAATGTTTTACTGTTAGGCTTTGTTAGTCCTTCTATTACGTTGCACCTTCACGTTTCATTCCAGCTGATTCATGCGAGGATTCATGCGAACACGGAACATTCCAGACATCCCATACATTCCATAGAGATTCAAATTATTCAAACGTTCATGGTTAGGGTTATGGTAAGGCATGACTTTACTAAGAGACTACTGAATTCATTTTAAGACAACACTGTTTACATTCACACTGATAACATACTAGTTTTTGTAACAACTCTTTATCATCGTAGAACATTAAAGATCAGTCACCTGCAGTGAGGAAATGAGCATTTTAAAACCAAACAGCTCTTCAGTAGCAGACCTCAATACAGAAGTCACAATCATCTACCAGGCTACCTCCACAGTCAATCTCATCCTGAGTTTCCCCACCAATGGATACGTCTTGTGGCTGATAGTAACTGGAGCAGGAGGGACGATGACCACAGAATTCTTCACACTCAACCTGACTGTGTCTGAGCTCCTCTTCTGCCTGTCTTCAGTCTTCTTCTTAATTGGTGAACACATCCAGGCATCAGAATTTAAAGAGATTTGGCTATTTGGTTTAAGCTTATTGTTCTGTGGTCGACCCCTGTTTCAAACCTGTATCTGTGTAGAGCGCTACCTGGCAGTGGTCCATCCTGTAACCTTCCTGAAGTACAAACCTCTGAGATACAGGCTGGGGTTTTGTAGTGCTGCCTGGTTATTTATCTTTGGATTCTCTTTCTTTGATAAGTTTATGGATGGAACACTTACAAACGAATTTGTTTGGTTCATTCTGTATATTATTCTACTGTTTCTGATGTTGTTCTGTTGCCTCTCAGTTCTCTTGGCTCTGAAACAACCTGGACCAGTGGAAGGGGGCAGTAAGAAGGAGGGGGCAAATAACATGAAGATGAGGGCCTTTAGGATAATCTTCGTCAGCCTGGTGTCTATGCTGATTAGTTATTTACCTGTTTTTGTACATACATGTCTCTTATCTTTCACCCATGTCCTTAATTTTGATGGGAACCAATTGTATTTATCTATTTCCTTGTTCAATGTTGTGATCTCTGGGATTGTACATCCTCTCCACTTTCTCCACAGAACTGGGAAACTACTGTCAAGTCTTGATAGCAATTGTTTTAGAAAGTTAAACTGAACAATAATATAAATGGCAACAATTTCAAAGTGTTCACCGAGTTACTTTGCATTTAGGGAAATAACTCTTTCAATTTGAAAAGTTATATAAAAAAGTTATTTCAACAATGCAGCTATTGTTGACCAATACTTTAAAAAGTAAAAAAAAACTACTACTAAAAAACATCTGGTGTGACTAATATTTACTCATAAAGGTTTAAGGTATTGAAAAGTGTTCTCCAGGCAGAAATGCCTTGGAGGCAGAAATCATGTGATGGGTTGATACAAAACTGAGGGCGGACCTCACATGACATCGGAAATGTGCAAATGAGCATATTTTTCTTCGTTTTTAATCATATCTAACCTTAACCTTAACCTTTACCCTAACCTTAACCACACTGGATTGTTGAAATGTAATCATGTGCTATATATACTGTTTATATTTATATATATTGTAATTATCAATCAAAAGTAAACATAATGTGACATCTGCCCTCTGTTTTGAATAAAAAATTAAATAATTCTGCCTGGAGACACTTTTCAATAGCTAAAAGTCCTATGAGCTAATAGCTCCAGCTTCTTTATATTTTTGTATACAGATCCTTGCAACCCTGGCCATTCATTTCCCCTGCTAAAACATATGGCAATGGCAGTGGTAATCTGGCTGTTGTGTGACTGTCTGCCGACTGTTTCTATGGACACTGTAGCCTGCTGTAATTGATGCTAGCCACCAACTGCCTTCCTGTAGCAACCCTCGCCACATGGTCTTTGTATACTTCACTGCATATTGAGGCAAACAGAGTAACGATTAAATGTATATATACTGTACATAATCTAATATACAGTAGTCACCTAGATAATTCTTACGCACCTTGATTGTCAAGTAGTATTCTATGGTCCATGCTTACTAGGGCTGTAATGGTACATATAGAATGTAAACCCAGTCTCACAAGGTATCTTTGATCCTTCATCAAAAAGTGTGTATTATGATATGTTTCTTACATTAGAATTCTCTAAATGCATGATATATTACAGGTAATATTTAAAGAATTCAAGCAGTTGCAACTGAATTACTGCTCGACTAACTTACAAACACTGTAAAAGCTGTATTGTATATATTGATATTTAAAAAATGAAATAAATCACATAAATCAGATAATGTTACACTATGCAGTGCTTTCTCACATACAACAACACTGCCTAGCATTAAAAGACAGATGGATGCATATTGTTGGAAATCATTGACCGATCTGAACTGTTTTTTCAGAATTTTAAGTATCTTTTGGAAGCTGGTCACTGATCATGAAAGTAGTTCAGTTTTTAATTCGATAAATTCTACACAGTGTAACTTTATTTTTCTAATGGATATTTGATGAATTACCAAAAACCTATTATATATTATGTATTTGGATATAATCTGAACTGATGTTACTCCAATTCACCTAGTTTCGACATGGAATATACATTTGTCCCTCTAAGATGTTTCCAGATGCTTGCCGACCTTGGGGGTAATTTATATAGTTTTAAAGTTCTAACAGAAGATGTCATTAATGTTGGTATTTACCTAAAGTTAATGGCACAAAATAATGTAAATGAATTGGCCCTAATCACTAATTTTAAAGCTCCTCACCCTGAAAATTGACTATATATATATAGCAGAGAGTGGCGTGGTTCATTAATAATCTGTCAGCTTGTGAGAAGGAGGTCCGGGAGCCCTGTTCAATATATGTTGTCATGAAAAGTCGTGAAAAGAGTAAGGTTTGTAGTTTGGAAGTGTATGCGTACACTCTGTACCAGTATTGTTATTATTCGCGTCCACGCCGCGTTAGAGCGTGAGTATTCTATGCAATAGATGTATAACCGTTGTGCTTTTGCTACAACTGTTCGCCTTTGACTTCATATAGAGAACTTCCCGGATTTTCTAATTAAACATACAGCAACAACCATCATCTTTGCCTGAGTCTCTTCACAACACACTCCTCTACACCTGACACACACAGAGTACAAACATTCAAGTATACATTTACATATATAAACAATATTCGGTTTGATTAAAAAATACTGTACATTCAGTGCAAATATGTTCTAAAATAGAGAGGTAAATTATTTGTAATGTGAAGTGGCAGTAGAAGAGAAATATTACTAGGATAGGTAACCTGATGAACATGGCTGAAAATGATATAATGCAAATTATACAAAGACAGTTGTGCAGTTGAATATGTGCAAGATGCGTTAACTACTTAGGGAGCACCATCCCGGCGCCGGGAGATAAAAAAAAACGGGTTCAAAAGTCCAAACAATCACAGTTCACAAGTCCTATTTCTAGGTTATATATACATGTTATATATCTACAGAAAGCTTAGACACTCAAGCAAATGTCACCATTCTACAGTAGCTATAACAAAAATAATAATTTCCCCTCATAATGTGAGCTACGTGCCTTGTACACATGTGCCTCAAATTAAATGGAATGTAAAACTAGAAACAAGGCTAACACCGTCATTTATTGGGTTATATACATGTCTTATATGTCCTTAAAGCTTAGAATCTTGGGATTCTAGCAAATATCTCGGTTTTAGTGTAGCTATAAAATTCACAATGTTACGACTACTTAATATCAGCTACGCGTCTTTTTTTTTCACTTCATAGTAAATACATTAAGGAATAAAAACAAAGCTCACAAATGCAATATTTAAGTTATAAATACATGTCTCATATGTGCTAAAAGCATAGAATGTTGGGGTTCTAGCAAATATCTCGGTTTTAAAATAGCTATGAAAATGAGATAATTATTAATCATAATGTGACGTAAACAGCCAGTAGTGTAACGGTAGTCAAGCATCAGGGAAACGGGGGTGAAATGCAGAATTTTTCTTCCTTTTTATTTTCCTTTAGAAAAAAATTCAAAACATTTTTCTTCAGGCTTTGGTGTATATACATACAGCATCAGATCAAAAGTATACAACTTCTCTGCTAATTACTTCTTCAGTAATAGAAAATGTATACAAAATTATTATATGAACCATAACTTTTAACTTCCCATATAGAATGGTCACAACTGTAGCCTAAGTGCATAGTTACAACACTTTATTAAAAACTAATTACATTATGGAGCCACATACCTTTGGAAAATAATTCAAAACATTTTTCTTCAGGCTTTGGTGTATATACATACAGCATCTGCACAAACAAAATAGAATTCAATGCATTACTTCGGCTCGATGTATTATGTCAATATTATATTGTACACTATCAGTGCTTGCTAGCAAGTGCAGCATGTCTTACAGAATGTTAACACACATGGTAGACACAGAGTAATATTGCTTCCAATGCACGTTTGACTAACAGTTTATCCATGCATGCTAGATAAAACAGTACATCGAAAGCATGGGCATAGCTAGCAGAGTTTACGGCTAGCCACGTTTACCTCAGTGTGCAGAACTACGGTCAAAAGAAAACCATTAACAAACGTTCTTTCAGAATGTGAAATACAGTAAGATCGTTACAGTGCATGGGGATTATATAACACATGAGATACATCTAAGTTATCAACTTAAACATCAATTTACTTTTAGAAAAATTATATATTTTGTGGAGTACTTTGTACACTGAACCTACCAGATCAAAAGTATACAACTTCTCTGATCGGGTAGGGAAGCAACACGAGACTACACGCAGCAGATCTGCAGTACACCATATGGCCAAAGGTGGCTCCCATTTACAACTATTAACCAAGGCTGTTTATGTTGGCGAAAATCATATATGTCAATACACTACATTTTTTACTCTGTTACAGTAGCAAAAGCTGTTAGCTTGTTTACTCAACTAGCCGTTTTTGTACCTAAAATTAAATTGAATGGCAAAAGGAAAACACGGCTAGCACCCTCATTTTTTAGGTTATATATACAAGCCTTATATCTCCTTAAAGCTTAGAATGTTGGGGTTCTAGTAAAAATCTCGGTTTTAGTGTAGCTGTAAAATTTACAACGTTATGGCTGCAAGTTTCAACTGCACATATCGCAAACAGTAATGTTTTTTATCTTCCCAAAAAAATCGAAATGCCAACTAGAAACACAACTCCCACGCTCATTTTTTAGGATATATATAAAAGTCTTATATGTTCTTAAAGCTTTAGAATCTTGGGATTCTAGCAAATATCTCGGTTTTAGTGTAGCTAAGAAATTCACAACGTTAGACTACTTAATTTAAATTTAAATTTAACCCTTATTTAACCAGGTAAGTTGACTAAGAACAATTTCTTATTTACAGCAACGACCTGGGAGCAATTGGGGTAAAGTGTCTTGCCCAAGGACACAACAACATTTGGCTCAGTCGGTAATTGAACTGGCAACCTTCTGACTACAAGTCTGACTCCCTACCCACTGAGCCATCTGCACCCCAGGTACGCGTCTTGAAAACAATTACATTTTACTTAGGAAATACAGATTAGCACATGTCACTTATGTTAACCTTTTAGTACAAAATATTTTACTTATGGTCATAAAATCCTTCTTTTTGGTCATCAAAGGGTCCCAGTAAGAACTTAAAGCATAGTTTTCCCAGGTAAAATCCATGTTGAACGTAAAAATTGCATTTTCGTACCGGAATGTTAAATGTACTCATAAATAAATGAAAAACCTAGTGTATTTTCCCTACACTTCTGAACAAAAGACAGATGTGAAAAGTGTCCAAAAGCTTAGCAATTTCGGCATATATGTCATTATTATGAAACAGAGATCTTAAAAATGTGCAAGATTAACACTTTTAACTGAAAACTGACAGAGATAATTTAGATAAGAAATGTGTTGTTCGTCTCAGGACCCGGATGTATTTTTTCTAAAAATATAGTTTCACAAACAAAGCTATAGCTCATTGGCTGTTTACTCAATCACTACAAAATGTTAGACTTATGTGGCCAGCCCCTTACCAACATGATTTGAATTGGATCCAGTATCCTATCTTAATATATAGTTTTGTAGGGTTCTTTCAAAGAGGATGTAGAAAAATAAAAACAGAAAATAATTATACATTTTCTTTATTTCATCTTGTGCCATATTCACTGTGTATATTTGTTTGAAATTAATTTTACATATGCAAAAGTCTTTTCAACCATATGTTTGTACTTGCCTCAGGTCCAGTGTAACAAGAGTTTAACTTTGGGTATGTTTTTTTTGGCAGAATTTGACAATTAGGGGGCGAGCCTTAAGAGGTTAAGGCTTTGTTGAGTGCGCTAGGGCATAAACGGGCAAAGAGAGGGGGTAGAGTCAACATTTGCAGCGGTCAGTCATTAGATTTAAAAGTAATGCTTTAAAAGAAGTGGTTGGGACGGTGGACTCGGGTTTCAGGGATTTTTGTAAAATTTTCCAATCATTAGCAGCGGAGAAATGGAAGGAGAGGCGACTAAATGAGGTGCAGGCATTTATAGCGACTAGGGAGATATACCTGCTCGAGCGTATGTTGAAAGTGGGTGATGTTATGGATATTAATGAGCTTAGATAAGGTGGTGTTTTGCCTAGTAAGAACTTGTAGATGAGGTGGTACCAGTGTTTTAGGCATGGGGTGTGTAACAAGGGCCATCCAACTAGTGAGTAGAGGTTGCAGTGGTGGGTGTTATATGGGGCAATGGTAACAAAACAGATGGCACTGTGGTATATTACATTCAATTTCTTAAGAAGAGAGTTTGAAGCAGTTCTGTAGACAACATCACCAAAGTCAAGCATTGGGAGGATGGTCATTTTCACAAGACCTTGTTTGGCAGGAAGGGTGAATAAGGACTAGTTATGGAATAGGAAGCCAATCCTAGATTTGTTCTTGGACTGGATATGGTTTATGTGGGTCTGGAAGGAGAGCAAGGAGTCTAGCCTGACCCCTAGGTATTTGTCATTTTTAACATATTCCAGGTCAGACCCAGGTGCAGAGTGTGACTGGTTGAATATAATGCATTTGGTTTTACCAGAGTTTAACAACATTTGGAGGCCATGGAATAAATGTAATCAAAGCTCTTTTTGGAGGTTTTCTAACACAATATCCAATGTAGAGCCAGATATATATAGAATGGTGTTATCTGCGTATAGATGGATAAGAGAGTTGCCTGCAGCAAGAAATACAGAAAATATTGTCAGCCCGAGGATCTAACCCTGAGACACCCCCATAGAGACAGCCAGGGGACTGGAGAGCAGGCCCTCTGACTTAACACACTGAACTCTATCATGGAAGGTATTAGTGAAGCAGGCGAGGCACTCCGGCCCTTGAGTATGCCGATGAGGATGCTGTGATTGACAGAATCGAAAGCCTTGGCCAGGTCGATGAAGACAGCTGTACAATATTGTATTTGGTTGATGGTTGTTATGATGTCATTTAGAACCTTACGTGTTGCTGAGGTGCACCCACGATCAGCTCTGAAGGCAGATACATTTTAGAGAGGCTGTGGTGGGACTCATAATGTTCTATTAACTGTTTATTGACCTAAATTTTGAAGACTTTAAAGAGGCATGGCAGGATGGAGATAGGTCTTTAGCAGTTATGGTCTGATGGGAGATGCAATAATTGTAGAAGACATTCTTAAGAAGAAAGGGTCCAGATTGTCAAGTCCAGCTGATATGTAAGGGTTGAGGATTTGCAGTAAACTCAAAACATCTGCAGTCTGGATTTCGGCAAATGAGAATTGTGGTGGGCTAGGGACAGATGCTGAGGTAGGTGCTGGGTTGTTGGTCGGGTGGGGGTGGCCAGATGGAATGCATGGCCTGCCATAGCAAAATGCTTATTGAAGTTATCTATTATAGCAGACTTGTTGGTGGTGACAGTGTCTCCTAGCTTTAGAGTGGTGGGCAGTTAGGCAGAGGTGTTCTTGTTCTCCATTGATTTAACTGTGTCCCAGAACTTTTTAGAATTGGTACTGCAGGAGGAAAATGTATGTTTTAAAAAGCTAGCCTTAGCTTCCCTAACTGCCTGTGTGTACCGGTTTCTGGTTTCTTTAAAGAGCTGCAGATCGCAAGGGTTATTCAAGGCTAGCGCAGTCCACCATAGAATATTTAGTGCTTGCTGAGGGCAGTCAGTTCTGGAGTGAACCAGGGAATATATCTGCTCATTCTGAACATTTTAAAAGTAGCATGCTTGTTCAGGATGGCAATGAAAGCATTCTTAAAGAAGAACCAGGTTTCTTCCACATATAGTATCAGGTCAATATCCTTCCATGAAATCTGGGCCAGATCTGTTAGGAAGGCCTGTTCACTGAAATACTTTAATAAACGTTTGATAGTGATGAGGGGAGGCCTTTTAACTGCAGACCTATTACGGACACAGGCAATGAGACAGTTATCGTGAGATCCTGGGGGCGTATTTTTTATTGTGAGATACACAGGCTGAAATCCTGGGGGTGTATTTTGTTATCGTGAGATACACAGGATGAGATCCTGGGGGTGTATTTTGAGGGCATGTTAGTCAGGGCAGTATCAATTAAGGTTCCTTTGTTTACAGATTTTACGTTGTATCTGGTTGGTTCATTGATCATTTGTGTGAGGTTGAGGCATCCAGCTTAGACAATAAGTTTGTTGAAGCTTTTAACATGTTCCAATTTACATCTCGTAATAGTAAGAACTCTGAGGATGAAAAGGGGTTAATCAATTCGCATAGAGTGTCTAAAGCACAACTGGAGCTGAATGAGGTGTATAACAATCAGCTACAGTAAGTGACTTATCTTTTGAAAAGTGGATTATTAGAAGTAAAAGCTCAAACATTTTGGGCACAGACCTGGATAGAATAACGGAGCATTGTAGATTTTCTCTGCAATAGAGTCAAACTCCGCCCCCTTTTGCAGTTCTGTCTTGATGGAACATGTTATAGTTTGTGATAGAAATGTCTTAAGCCAGGATTCAGACACTAGAATGCCAGGGTTAGATGAGTGTGTGAAAGTAGTGACTAAATTAATTTTAGGGAGAAGGCTTCTAATGTTAATATACATGAATCCAAGGCATTTACATTTACAGAAGTCATCAAATGAGATGTTGGATTATCAACAGGGTTTGCAGGGCCTGGATTTAACTGAACATCTCCTGAGGAGCAAAGGAGGAGGAGGATGGGGGTCCAGCTTATGGCTTATTGAGAATTGGTCAATTAGTGCAATTGGGAATGTAGAATAAGGGGGTGGGTTTCTGAGCATAGTATGATGTATTCAGAGCTTTGTGGGCAGATAATGATTTATCGGCGGCAGCCCAGCTGTGAATGTGTGCCTCCTGGCAAAGCACTGTTGTGGTGTAGCAATTGTGTTGTAATGTACATTCCGGTCGGTCACAGCCCAAGTAAAAAAAAAGTATATTTAAATTATACTCCAGTATTATACTTCTAGTATACTTTTGGTCAACCATAAGTATGTATTTAATATATTTAAGTATATTTGAAGTATACTTTCAAAATATACATACCAAAATAATATATTAGAAGTATATTTAGGATAAATAAAATACATTTCAAGTACATTTAAATATACTTTTTTTTTACTTGGGAGGTGTCCCGTTAAGTGTATGTGGTCCGAATAGTAGAAATGCCACAGAGTACTATGAAGCAGCGAAGTCCAGAGAGCGGTTATAGAGGCAGAGTTAGCCGCTAAAGCTAGCTGTGTTGCTGTAGAGCTGCTAATCTGCTAGTTAGCTGCTAATGCTAGGCCTGATGTGCAGGACAATAGCAAGCCAGGCTAACCGAGACTGGTAGTTTGCTCACGGTGAACTCATCACATTGGAAATCCTGCCATAGTCGGAACACATCTGAGGAATACGTCGGCAATGCAGTTGGTTTGGGGCATTGAGGTGTTCTAAAATGTTTGATCAGCATACAGCAATATATCCAGTGTTAAATTAACATGTTTAGTGTGAACTCATTTGGACACTGAAACTAGTTTTAATTCATAACAGTATGAAATGTTAAACGATTCACGAGAATTTCCCAGAAGGCAATGACTTTCAACCGAATTGTGGAACAATTAAAATAATTTGAATTGGGTAGGAATATACTATATGTTTTAATGAAATATATTAACATTATATTACTTCCCTGCAAAATAGTCTATGAAACAAAAGAAAGATCTTCCATATTACAGATGTTTTGGGGAATTGTTTGTAATATGTCTGGCAATGGCCAAATCTGGCCAATGAGCCAAAATATTGGTGTGTGTTATGAATAGCATGGTAAATAAAATGTATCTTAACAATAATGAGCAATAACTGATGCTGTAAATAAATTTGATGATGGCATCATACTTTCTGCACTTGATAGGAAGAACCCAAAACTATGTTGAGTAGCATAGGACACACAATATGGTCTTCAATCATACCCAGAGCCACTAAGCGGTGATATGGATTCCGTTTTGCATATATATTTTTGCATGTCGTGTTTGAACCATTAAATTGATGGTAGGGGCATGAGACCAGTGAGGAAGGTTTAGGTGGGAGTTTGAGTGTAAGACATTGCTGCACTTCAGCTTGTCAATCATCAAGTAACACTTTCCAGAAGCAAGGACAAATTTCCAGAAGTGAGGACAAATTTCAATAAGTGAGGACAAATTTGTTCATTCAGGTTGGTTCCTTCTCTTTTAAATTGTCTCTAACGTCAGACATATTGAGAAAATACCATTAGAATTAAACAAGCATTCACTGCTATGGCTGTTTATTTAAGTGTTTTTCTATACATGAAATACTTCTGATAAAAATGTTATTTGACCACTTCTCATATTTTTGTCCTGCAAGTTCACTACTGTTGCAACTACTACACTTGACCTATCTTTAGATTGATTCTAAGATTTGTGTGGATCCGAGTGCAAAACCAAAAATCATGTCATGATCCTGTCCATCCAGTGGGGCATTTGTTTTGTAGGTCAAACATTTCGGTCACAACAGCTTGTTTGGTGACAATAAATCTTCTCACAAAAAGACCTGGGAGTCAAATTCAAATATAGTACCCTATAGACTGTGTACATCACAGTCAAAATATTTAATTGATATTAGTAATATGAACAACACTTATCTTAAAATTAATCAGTGCAAAGTCATAAGCTAATTAAGCATTTACTGATGAAAACGTATTATTATTTTATTTTATTTTGATTAAGGTAAAGCTAACAAGATTTTTCAGAGGTACAATACCAGTCAAATGTTTGGAGCATTCATGAATTGATTACTTTGTTGAATTAATAAATACAAATTAATCTTTAATTTTCAAACATAATACTATTCTATTCATTGTAACTATTCATGAGATGAGAGTTCCTGTCGATGTAGTGTACCTATTCTTGCTCAGTTTGAAAGTATCTCACCAATGCAGTTCATTTGAATGCAGGTTGTGTGTAATAAAATATTACAACTGTTGCATATCCTTTCAGTTGGAGTCAAATTTGTAAAAACTAAATCAAAATTGGACATGTTTACTTAAAGGATCACTCCAGACCCCTAAACAGCTCAAAATCAGTGTGCCGGTCATGGTTCTGACACGACAGTCATTAAAATCTCCATCTCAGCGCATTTGGTAATTCCCAACTCGGCCACTGTAAGTTATCTGAATTTTGCACCGTGACGTCAACGCAACATTTTTGAAACTACAGTGAGATTCAGGGTTGACTTCATGATCTTTATTTGTCATGTTTTTATATCTCCAATTGACTTGATTCAAAGATTGAAACGATTCAAAACTAACTACCGAATCCATCTAGAAGGTGTTTTTAGTTCCTGTCATGTTGGAAACATGACCGGCATAAAGATCTAGATCTGTTTAGGGATCTGAATTGTTCATTTAAGAAGTTTGCTGGGATATTTTCAAATGTGAAAAAAAAACTTTGTGTGATAGAACTTAATTCAACTGCGTGTTACCAATTGAAGAAGTGCAATTAAGTTGGTCTTTGTTCAGTGTAGGTGTGTCCAAACCTCTGACTCGTACTGTACATTCAAACCAGCAAGTAAGGGAATGCCTTCTCCTTGTAAACCAACATTTTTTTAATACAATATAACATTTTTGGGAATTCATTAATAATCTTGAATGCATTTCCTGTAATGAAGTTTTTTTTACTGTGCCATTGCAAATATAAATACTTTCAAAACCAAATTATTTATCATTGTTGAAAATTGTATTAATTCATACACATGTATAAAGGGTGGGGACATGAACACTTCAACAGAAAACAGCACTTCAGTTACAGACCTCAATGCACTGAGATCAACCATCTACCAGGCTGCCTGCTCAGTCAACTTCATCCTGAGTTTCCCCACCAATGGATACATCTTGTGGCTGATAATAACTGGAGCAGGAGAGACGATGACCACAGACTTCTTCACACTCAATCTATGTGTTTCTGAGAACCTCTTCTGCTTTTTTTCAGTTTTCTTTATTGTTAGTCAAATCTACCAGAAATATCCACTACAAATACTTGGCCAATTTGGTTTTGGTTTGTTGTTCTATGGTCGCCCCCTGTTTCAAAACTGTATCTGTGTAGAGCGCTACCTGGCAGTGGTCCACCCTGTAACCTTCCTGAAGTACAAACCTCTGAGATACAGGGTGGGTT
Organism: Umbra pygmaea; assembly: GCA_016801145.1. Taxonomy (NCBI): domain Eukaryota; kingdom Metazoa; phylum Chordata; class Actinopteri; order Esociformes; family Umbridae; genus Umbra; species Umbra pygmaea. The sequence continues at coordinate 16,661 of JACXGM010002875.1, read as the reverse complement.
GTTGTAGTGCTGTCTGGCTGTTTGTTCTTGGGGCTTGTTTGTTACGTTCTATGCTTATGGCTAAAATTCAATATTTTACCTTAGGTTTGCACCTCATCCTGATGTCAGTATTGTTATTTTGCTGCCTCTCAGTTCTCTGGGCTCTAAAACAATCTGGACCAGGGAACAGTGAGAGGGAGGGGGCAAATAACATGAAGATGAGGGCATTTAAGATCATTCTGATTATTTTTTTGTCCATGTTGGTGAGTTACCTCCCTTTGATTATAATGATGTGTTTCTCCACTGTGAACGGAAACACAAAGCCAATTATTATGTCCAATGTTGTGATCTCAGGTGTTGTGCAGCCTCTAGTCTTTCTCCACAGGGCTGGGAAACTGACCTTTATAAAAGGACTGTGATGAGGTGTTGATATTGGGCTGCTTCTATACCGTCATTTGAAGATATTGGCAAAAAACATATATTAAATGTATACTACTTACTGTAAATGTAGATACAATAATTTGCTAAGTGTTGGTTAAAGGTTGTACAACAATAAAAAAAAAAAAATTCATTTTAAAGCCTTGACTGAAATTTAGATTTTCTAACTTTTAAATAAAAAAATATATATACCCACCTAACTCACTAGTGCCATGATACTATCATTACTATGTTAAATTAAAGCTGTTTCTAGAATTGTTCTGTACACACACTGATGAAGGCAAGATATCCAAAATATTTGTGTTTAGTCTGCATCTCAAATTCATCTTTTTTAAGATTGCAAAATAAAAAGCATGAAAAATAAGTGTGTGAACTGATTACTTTTTACTAGTAGATTTTTCTGAAATAAAAAAGACAGTGTAAACATGCATAATACAGTAGCAAATGTTGCATAAAACGCAATACATACCTTGTTTTAGTAAAAGATTGCTCAAACATGTTTTCTTTTCACATGCTCCCTTATTACAGTGGTGCTTCAATGCCATTTCTGTTTAACAGAGTTTGCAGGTAACACATTTTTGTGTTGAATTTAAAGTGATGTGTTGCCATAATACTGAAGATTTCTATGGGGCATGTTTCTCTGCCTCTGCCATGTTTCAAATGTCTGCAACACAGCGTGCAATACATAGACCCTAATTGTTGCCAACAACTTTATCTATTTTTTATAAATTTCATTAATTAGTTGTTGCAGCCTTAACCTAGTTTCACCCAAAATTGATACAAGATGTTTAACATCTATAGGACCAGGCTAGGTCTATTAGGTAGAGATTGAACAATATTCTGTCACCGACAAGTTTTCATATTCTGTCGCATTTATCACACAAGTTGCAATGATAACAATGAAAATACATTTTTGTTCCCCCTTCTAATGAGGCCGAACACTAGTAGCCTAACCTCAAAACAACCTATCAACCTTCAAAATTAACATTGAAAGTACTATGCCAAAATCATTAGCAAATGGTAACTTACTCTTTTTAAAGTAGCAGTTTCTAAAATTTTTTTATACATTTCGCTGTAAGGGTTGCTAGCTACATAGCTACTAAAATAGCACAGTAAACATGAAAAGAATTGCCACAAACATGATTTGTTCTCAATATTAAATTGGTTGAATAAACTTACAAATTTGTCATTTGCTCTCTCGGTTTTGCTGGCTTTGGCTGTCATTTCCAATTGATTTTCGGAACATTGAAATAGGTCCTCAATATTTCTTTGTCCATATGTGGTAGAAACCTGTTGTGATCAGTGACATTAAAGCTTATCCAAAAGTCCATTCAATGCAGCAAACGCTTTTTTTCCGCTGTTTGCTGACAATTACCACAAAGACACAACTTTTACGGATACCCGGGGAGGGGAGAAGTAACCCACTGTTACATGTAAGCTCCCTGTTGAAAAGGGTCAGAGCCAGGGCATAGGAACAGGGACCCCCCCCC
>JACXGM010002875.1:0-14654 GCA_016801145.1 Umbra pygmaea | reverse complement strand
GGGACACCCCAGCCCAAAACCTGGGGGTGGTTAACCCAGATTCTTACCTAGTGTATTTAGACAGGGTAGGTTTTTGGCCAATAATGGTGAGGGAGGAGTCATTGGTGAGTGGTGGGATGAGCTTGCGCCACCTGTGCAAAACAAACACAGAACACTAACAAGACTGGGGGACGTAACAGCACCAATCAGTCTAAGTTATCCCTATGTAAAACAGGTCAAAAGATACTTCATCTGAAGACTTGATTAGAAGCCATTGTACAAAGGGGTATGTCTAGGGGGTGGCCAAGGCCCTCCACAAAATCTGATTGGCCACCCCAGTGGCATAAACTACTAAAAACATTCCTCCCAATTCTAAAGAAAAATATTGTCATTCAGAGAACTAATTTTCTGAAAATGAAAACTGGTCAAAATAACAAAAAGATGCAGTCTTGTCAGACCTCAAATAATGCAAAGATATTAAGTTCATATTCATATTTAAACAACACAATACTAATGTGTTAACATAGGAAAATGTCTGAAATCTAGTCTTATATATTCTCCACCAGTCTTTTTACAGTGATTTTGGGTGACTTTATTCCAAATAAATTTAGGCAACTCAGCTTTGTTTGATGGCTTGTGACCATCCATCATCCTTTTGATCACATTCCAGAGGTTTGACAGGAACAGCTTTTTTCGGGCCTAGTTTTCTTAGCTGATTTTGAAAAAGCCTTTGATATAGTTCGATTAGACTTTATATATAAATGCTTGGAATATTACAATTTTGGAGACTCTTATAACATTGGTTAAAATTATGTATAGTAACCCTAGATGTAAAATAATGGCTATATCTCGCAAGATTCCAATCTGTCAAGAGGAGTTAAGCAGGGCTGTCCACTGTCTGCTTACCTTTTTACTGTTGCAATTGAAATGTTAGCCAATAAAATCAGAACTAACATCAACATTAAGGGCCTGGAAATCCATGGCTTACAAACAAAGGTATCTATGTATGCAGACGACTCATGTTTCCTTTTGCAACCACAGTTGGAATCACTAAATAGCCTCATAAAGGATCTCGATACCTTTTCAAATATATCTGGATTATATTTACGATAAGTGTACTATATTACGTATTGGAGCAATAAAATATTCAGATTTTACATTAGAGTGTAGATTACCGATAAATTGGGCTGATGGTGATGTGGACATACTGGGTATAAATCAGCCGCAGTTGGTGGATCTTAATTGGGGAGGACGGGCTCGTATTATGCTCGGGACCGGAGTTAATGGAATGGTGCGCAACGCACAAAACCCAGTGTTTTTTGTTTTGCACACTGGTTTTTGTGCGTTGCGCACCATTCCATTCACTCCGGTCCCGAGCGTAATACGAGCCCGTCCTCCCCAATTAAAATCCACCGACCGTGGATTATATACATATACCATATGAAAGATCAAGTTGTATTCAAGAAAATTATTTACCAAAACTAGCTAAAATAGATAAAATATTTCTACCCTGGAAAGGACAGCACCTATCTATCTGTGGTAAAATCATTTTAATCGACTCTCATTGTATCACAGTTTACATATATGCTTATGGTTTTGCCTATTCACAATGACATGTTTTTTAAATTATATGAACAAAAGATATTTAACTTCATATGGAATGGTAAGCCAGACAAAATAAAAAGAGCATACCTGTATAATGAATATGAATACGGAGGTCAAAAGTTATTGAACATTAATGCATTGGATCTTTCATTAAAAGCATCAGTTATACAAAAGGTATACCTGAATCCTAACTGGTTCACTAGTAAGCTAATAAGAGTATTTCACCCTTTGTTCAGTAAGGACCTATTTCCATTTCTACAAATTACAACTGATCATTTTCAGATATTGGAAAAGGAAATAATTTCTAAGATGTCGTTATTTTTCAAACAAGCCATGAAAAGCTAGTAGCAATTTCAATTTAATCCACCTGAAAATAGGGACCAAATTTTACAACAATTACTGTGGCAAAATTCTCATATACTTGTTGATAAAAAGCCTGTATACTTTGACAAAATGTTTGGAAAAGGAATAATGTTTGTAAATGACATTATAAATGAAGCCGGGGGGAGTGATGCCTTACATACAGTTAACAAAAACATATGGAGACATATGTTCTCTTTAAAAATATAATCAACTAACCGCAGCAATACCATATACTTGTAATAAGAAAATACAAGGGGGGGAAAGGTCTGATCTTGTCTGTCAACCATGTATTAAAGATCTCACATGGATGAAGAAAATACAGATAAACAGAAAAATATACCAATTCCATCTTGGAACACAAAAACTGGTTGCTGTTCCATATAAAATCCAAAATAGCTGGGAAGAAATTTTTGATTTTCCGATCCCGTGGCATAACGCTTTTGGATTAATACGCAAAACAACACCAGACTCAAAACTTAGAATATTTCAATTCAAATTATTATATAAAATACTGTCAACAAATAGAAATCTATATAAGTGGGGTATACAATCTTCCCAACTCTGCAGATTTTGTTCTGAGAAAGCAGAGTCTATTGATCATCTTTTTTGGTACTGTCCATATGTAGCATGTTTTTGGTCAAAAGTACAAGAATGCATTAAAAAAATGCAATATTTATTTAGAATTATCAATACAAAAGCAATACTTGGAGATTTAAAAGGTAAAGGTAAATCAATTCATAATATAATAATTATTTTAGCAAAAATATGTATCTTTAATTCAAATGGAACTAAGATTTGTGAAAGACACATAAGATTTACAAATATTGTAAAAATAAAACATTGAATTATAAAAATTATGTGGTGAATGGAAAATAATGATTGAGGAAAATATAAAATGTATAAGCTAGAGCTAAATATTAAAATGCCAAATGCAATTGGTCTCAACTATTAGTCAGGTAAAGGTTAGGATGGGGATAAAATATAGAAAGCAATCATATAAAAAAATGTGGGATTGGAAAGAACATTGTAAGCTCTGGACATGCAGATTAGGAATAGACCTGTTAGAATACTTGAAAGCACTGGTTCTCAAACCTCCCCTGGGGACTCCCAGCAGTTCCATTTATTAGATGTATCCCATATCTAAGTGCTGTTTACATTAGGAGAGCTTTCAGACACATACTAGATAGACATCTAGGCAAAAGCACAAGGTGGGATAAAATGTTTTTGTGTAAACTTGTGGTTCTCTATAGAATAGCCACTATCAAGGTATCATGAGAAACATTTTCTAAAGAGCCAAACAGGAGCTTTGCAAATGTAAATGCAGCTGTTCAGGAACATCTTGAGAAATGTGTATCGCAGTTAAATCCGTTGTGTGTAGGTTCAAAGGGCAAAGAATGCTTTCGGGAGCAGATATAAGCAAGCATCACAAGCGAGGAATATTAGAGTTGTACAACTACACTTACCACTGCTAATTATATACAGTGAGCACCATATTTCATTGGACAGTGACCTTTTTATTTATTTTGGTTCTGTTGAATGAGGTCTATAACACATTGCATGGTGCAAAGTAGCCTTCAATATCTACCATACGTAGAGACACAGTGTGAATTGATATTTACTACATTTTGCATGTGAACATTTGCATGTCAGGTTTAAATCCAACAAGGTGATGACAGCCCAGAATTAAAGATGTGTAATGGTGAATGTGGGGTTAGGGTGTGACTCATTGCTGAAATTCAGCGTCAATCTTTCAACATAAAGTTGCCTCTACACTTCAGATAAGAGGAGAATCCAGTCCATTTAGGTTTGTTCTTTTTATCTCATATTTTTTGTCTGTAATATAAGAAACAATATTGTAAATACTGAATAAAGTTTCTACTAAGATGACATGGGATTGTTTTATGATGGTTATACCATTAATCATTTCATAATGCACCTTAAAAGCAATTTTGCACCATGCACCATGCACCTTAAAGCAATTTTCCATGCCAAATCTATAATATTTACTACTTCTACTGTTGTACATTTTCCAGACCACTGCTCAGTACATAGCGTTTTATTATTATTATTACTATTGTCATTTGTATTTTAAAATTCTTAAATTGTTGTAATTCTTGTTTATAAGCCCACTGCATAGAATCGCCGTGCCATGTCAAAAGAAATTTCTCTGCATAGGATGATGTATGTTATTCGATGCATATGATAAATAAACAACTTTGACTTTGAATTTGATAATTACAATGTGAGAACATGTAAATGATTAGCAAAACAAATAGAAGCACAAACATATAGACATTTATGCATACATGCATTGCTAAGGTGTATTTCTCATGTTTTTTCATTTAAAACATTTTGACCACCTCTCGTGTGTTCGCTCCTCTGTGTCAGCATTCGTAAAGTGTTTGTTCACATCACAGCCGTTTACAAACACGTGGCGTAGTCGGCTAAGTCTCTGCATTGCTGTACTGTCTGCATCATGGTAGTCAGCGGTTCGAGCCTGACTATGACTGACTATCCCCAGACCTCCTGCACAAGGCAGTTCAAATTGGCATAGCACTGACCAGGATTTGGGTTAGATAAGTCAGATTATATATCCTGCCAAGTCGCTCTTAAGTGAATCCTTGTGGCCAAATCAGGTGCCTGTAAATTCAATCACAGAAGTATAGTTGGTGAATGTAATCATCCTGTGCGTGATCCAACTAAAGGCTTCCATGTTAGATGAGCAGTTGGAAAAAATTGGCGGCTTGGCGACATGTGGTTGGATGAACCATGTGCACGCCCCTCGCCATCCCGCATCTGTCCAGAAGAGTGACGGAGCTGATGACAAGGCAGGGTCAGTAGGAATTGGAAAGATACGAAAGTGGGGGAAAAAAAGATACGAAAAAGGGGGAAAAAAGATATGAAAGTGGGGAAATAAAGATACGAAAGTGGGGAAAAAAATATACAAAAGTGGGGAAAAAAAAGATACGAAAGTGGGGGAAAAAAAAGATACCAAAGTGGGGAAAAAAAAAGATACCAAAGTGGGGAAAAAAAACAATAAATAATTAATACTTTAAACTTGCAAACTATGCTTCCAACAGTGTCTCTGTGAAACTTCAGTGCCTTCTGTATCTTTTTGTATCCTGTTCTTTGAATGCGAAGAGCGATGATCTCCTCTCTTAACTTTTTTGACCATTCTTTTGTCTTAGCCATGTTTCTAACATGCAGTCACACATGCCACTGCAGTCACACATGCCCTAGCCAGTTCAGATACTGTTCCAGCTCAAGCACCCTTGGTGCAACTAATAAAGCCCTTGAATAGTTGCATCAGGTGTGCTTGAGACAACACCTGCTTTGCATATTTGTGCTTTTGTGAGGGATTCTATTCAGAGGGATGAATAATTGTGACACTGGAGGAGTCATTGTGAGTTGCATTTTTAGTTGCATTTCAGGAAACCACATGAAGCATTAGTTGTCTTGAGCTATTTCAATTGCTTTTTGTTTGATTTGTTGTAATAATTTTGATTGCAACTGTATATCTTATTAAATTAAACAAAATTGTTTTGTAGGTAAAAAATAAAAAATCTAATAAATAAATAAATACAGTTTTAAAAAAAAGGTAAATATAGTCCCAACTGGGTATCAAACCAACAACTCTTGATTCAGAAACTGCCCAAAAAAACAAACTGACAAGCAGACAGTGAGGAACATCAGCTAAAAACTGTGCAAGCACAATAATTGCGCAAAACACAAAATTGAATATCTTCCATTAATGTGTGGTAACAATGATACACAGCTGCTTGCTAATGATCTGAGATGTCAAGAAGCCAATTCACATGACACCTGTAGTAATGCTATTGTAGACTCCTACAGTCGTATGCACAAGATTAGGGTCCCCTGACAATTTCCATGATTTTCATTTTCAAGCAATTGGGTGTTTGGATCAGCAATTTTATTTTGATCCATCAAATAACTGAAGGACACAGTAATCAAAATGAAATTCCTGATCCAAACACCTAATTATTTATAAGTGAAAATCATGGAAATTGTCAGGGGTGCCTGAACTTTTGCATACAACTGTATATATTATTTGCAGTTATCCACTGTGTGATATGATTTTCTGTCTTTAGTCATGCATAATGCAATAATGGTGGTGTTTGCTCTTCAACATTCCAACTACAGTACTGTAACATCATCAGTAAATATATTAAACATTGTTATTGTACATTTGTTGGCTGTTCAGTAGAATTACATGTTATGCCACATAGGATAGATATATCTAAATTTTAGAGTAATAAAAAATTCTTGTCATTTAAATATTTTAGTTGGATGGGACTTTATGGTATCCATAATGACTTGACACTGGTTGATGTTTGTATAATATGGAATATAAACTTCCAAATTACTTTCAAATTACTTGATATTTCCGGGGTTATAAAACACACTCACAAGACTTGTTGGTCTAGCAAATATCTCAGGTACATTCTAAGTAAATGAAAACTGCTTCTATAAAGAGAAAGGTCAAGCTACAGTAGATGTGTTGGATCCCTTAGGGCAATTCAAATGCATGTTAAATTAGACTTATTGTTGAGTGTAATTGTTTTTGTAATTGTGTTTTTTTTGTTTTAAGATGCAATAGGGTTCAGCTGAAGAAGAGCCCTTGCCCTCAGACTGTAAGATAACTGCAATAAAGTTGTGAGTCTCTGACTAAATTCATATGTTGTGTAGCTTGTGAAAGTGAAAATCTATTTTATTCCTTCTTGTGAAATTGTAGCAAAGAGACCAACAGAGAGAGTATGTTCAACAAGGAGTAGTAAGAAGGAGTAGTAAGAAGGAGTAGTAACAAGGAGTAGTAACAAGGAGTAGTAAGAAGGAGTAGTAACAAGGAGTAGTAACAAGGAGTAGTAACACACAATTTTCAACTGCGGTGCCTTTTGATTGCACATCTTACATATATAGTTTTTCTGCAATGTAAACAACATTTTTCTGTGGATTTACTGTTGGTTTGAGTAAAATGAAAATGTTTTATTCATTCCAAAAACTACAGCAACATTTCTCCTAATTTTAAATAATATATTTTTATTGAGAGTATTTATTAGCAATAAATGACAACAGGTTGCTACATAAAGACTATGGTCACAGTCCACCCATTATATCTTCATTGCTGGACAATAATTGAACACCGATTGACCTTATTACAATGGGCTGTGTACCTTCAGATCCCCCACCCGGTACAGCCAGAAGAGGACTGGCCACCCCCTTGAGTCTGGCCTCTCTCTAGGTTTCTTCCCATGTCCCTCCTGCTAGAAAGTTTTTCCTAGCCACTGTGCATCACTTGTGTTGCTTGCTTTTGGGGGTCTCGGGCCGGGTGTCTGTCAAAGCACTTTGTGACAACTGCTGTTGTAAAAAGGGCTTTATAAATAAATTTGATTGATTGATTTGATTGAGGTCAAAACAACAAATAAGATGCAGTGTTTTCAGATTCAAATAATGCAAAGAAAATAAGTTAATATTTAATTTTAAACAACAAAATACTAATGTGTTAATTTAAGAGTCCAGAAATCAATATTTGGTGGAAAAATAGTAATTGTATAATAATACTAATTGTCTTTTATGTATCTTGGCATGCTCTCCACCAGTCTTTCACATTGATGTTAGGTGACTTTATGCCACTCCTGGTGCAAAAAGATTCAAGCAGCTCTGCTTTGATTGATGAGTTGTTACCATAAACCTTCATCAGATTACAAAGGTTGTCAGTGGAGTTGATTTAAGAAAACTTTGCAGTGGTCTGTTTATGTATTTCCAGAACTGTATCTATCTTTAAGTTGTGTAGAAAAAAGCATTACATTTGTTGATTAGTAGATAGAGATTTGGCAGGTATTGAACAAATTGTCACGCCTAGTAATTCATATTTAATGTAATATGTGAAATAATGGAATTATATTAAGCTTTGAACAAAATCCATTCAAGTAGCCAGAATATCCAGTATCCAAGAAAACCACATATAAGAAATTTGCTTGCAAAGCATACATTTTTTTTTTCAAAAGGTTCAAGTGATCAGATCGGTATTGTTTTCTAAATCCAATAGGTTAAAATCAAATTTGACTAATGTGGATTCCTTTGACTCAAAATAAACTCTTTTTATCATTGCAGGATATTAAAGCTCATACACCTGTAGAGAAGGTGATGAAATGAACACTACAGCAGCAAACAGCTCTTCAGTAGCAGACCTCAGTGTACAATTCTCAGCCATCAAACAGATAGCCTGCTCAGTCAACCTCATCCTGAGTTTCCCCACCAATGGATACGTCTTGTGGCTGATAGTAACTGGAGCAGGAGGGACGATGAACACAGACTTCTTCAGACTCAATCTGTCTGTGTCCGAGCTCCTCTTCTGCCTGTTTTCAATATTCTTCATCGTCAATCCATATGACCCAACAAATGTTGTCTTTAAGTTTGGTAAATTTGGGTTTGGTTTATTGTACTGTAGTCGTCCGCTGTTTCAAACCTGTATTTGTGTAGAGCGCTACCTGGCAGTGATCCATCCTGTAACTTTCCTCAAGTACAAACCTCTGAGATACAGGGCGGGGTGTTGTAGTGCTGCCTGGCTGATGGGCCTTTTATTCTGTTTATTGAAAGTGTTTATGATAAGTGCTGGTGATACGTCTATAAACAACTATGCTTATTTGGTTTTGTACCTCATCATGTTGCCTGTGATGTTGTTCTGTTGTCTGTCTGTTCTCTGGGCTCTGAAACAACCTGGACCAGGTGAGAGAAAGAGGGAGGAGTCAAATAACATGAAGATGAAGGCATTTAAGATAATTCTGAATATCCTTGTGTTCATGGTGATGAGTTACCTCCCTTTAATTGTAATATTGTGTATTTCTGATACTCTCACCAGTGAGATGAAGGGATATTCAACATCTATTGCTTTCTTTAATATTGTGATCTCAGGGTTTGTTCAGCCCCTCCTCTTCCTCCACAGGGCTGGAAAACTAACATGTATGAGACGACTGTGATGAGGTTGTGACAATGGACTGTAGTTTCTAGACAACAATGCTTTAAATATATTGACAAGCAACTTAAACGTAGCCATAGTGTTAATTATATAAGTATGATGAAATTGGTTATGCTTAAAATAAGATAAAAGTAGTGTTGCTTGAAAAGCTTTAAATACTGATCTATCATTTAGACCTAAAATGGGAAACACTCTTTTATATGTACACTCTCAGAAATGAAAGTACGAGAATATACCTAAGCTTGTCGCTGGGGCTGTACCTTACTGAGGTAAAACAATTGTACCTTTCCATATTTTTACCATTGATATCTGTACCTCTAATGGGACACTATTGTACCCTGAGGAACAAAACTGTACACATTTAGTGCCCTAAGGATCACCTTTGTGTCTTTGAGTTTACTTATGTGACGAGTGTACCTTTAAGTACAGTTTTGTTCCTCAGGGACAAAAGTGTCCCATTAGAGGTACAGATATCAATGGTAAAAATATGGACCCCGGCCTGCAACAAGCTTAGATAGACTCTTAGAAAAGAAGACACAAGAATGTATGTGGCATTTTTTGGTTTGCTCCGGCTAATACATGCACTTGGACTTTTTATGCCTTAGTTTTTATGTATTTAAATGTAACTATTACACAATGTAACTATTACACATACAGCAGGCTATATATATATATATATATATATATATATATATATATATATATATATATATATATATATATATATATATACACACACACACATATATTTTATATTTCAAAACCTGACATGTTTTTGTGCCAAACAGCAAAACCACAAGCCTTAAAAATGAGGAAACATGTTGAAGGTGAAAACTTTTGACAGTTTTAGTTTTTACAGTTCATGAACAATATGCAAAGGCCATTTCATAAGTTAATAAATATATTTAAACATTTTTAATTTATTTCTGTGCATCATGTGTACAATGGGTTATAGTATATTAATTAGTTATGTGGATAAATCAATAATAAAATGCATTAGTTTTAAGAGTAACTCATTTATAAATGGTAATTGGTATTGTATGTCACTTTAAAATAAGTTATACATACAGCGATAAGAATGTTAGAGCTGATAATAACATGTGCAATTCAAATATCAATATTCATTAAGGTTACAATAAATAAGTACAAAATCAGGATTTTTAGGTGCACCAAAGGCTTAGATGGGAATCTGTAGAAGTTGGGTTTTCATCATTACATGTAAAGGAAATGTAAATTAGACACAAATTAAACTTTATAAACTGTAATATTTGAACATTATGTTGCCTGGAAAGCACAACCCGAATAAAAGAAGGAAGAAAATGACAAGAACTATAATGTTTACCTGTATACCCACTGTAAATGAACTAAATTAAGATTAATTGTCTAAGCATTTGTCATTAAATTTACCAAATGTAAACTAGATTTTATAGAGTGTAAAGTCTAACTCAGCCCGTCAACTCCAGCCATTGAAGCTAGTTCCACTCCATTTTTCCATTGGAAATAATCTGGGACTGGTACACCAGGAGAGTGTAAGGATGAGGTAGAACAGAAAACCAGCAGGCACCGGTGTTCGTAGTGTAAGAGCTGAAAACCCTATTAATTAATGTTTTCTTACCCTGAAAACGATACACTCATATAGTACAGATTTATGTAAACAGAACAACTGGCTGCTGTTATGACCCAACGATACACTCATAAAGTACAGATTTATGTAAACAGAACAACTGGCTGCTGTTATGACCCAACGATACACTCATATAGTACAGATTTATTTAAACAGAACAACTGGCTGCTGTTATGACCCAACGATACACTCATAAAGTACAGATTTATGTAAACAGAACAACTGGCTGCTGTTATGATCCAACGATACACTCATAAAGTACAGATTTATTTAAACAGAACAACTGGCTGCTGTTATGACCCAACGATACACTCATAAAGTACAGATTTATGTAAACAGAACAACTGGCTGCTGTTATGACCCAACGATACACTCATAAAATACAGATTTATGTAAACAGAACAACTGGCTGCTGTTATGACTCAACGATACACTCATATAGTACAGATTTATTTAAACAGAACAACTGGCTGCTGTTATGACCCAACGATACACTCATAAAGTACAGATTTATGTAAACAGAACAACTGGCTGCTGTTATGACCCAATGATACACTCATAAAATACAGATTTATGTAAACAGAACAACTGGCTGCTGTTATGACTCAACGATACACTCATAAAGTACAGATTTATGTAAACAGAACAACTGGCTGCTGTTATGATCCAACGATACACTCATAAAGTACAGATTTATGTAAACAGAACAACTGGCTGCTGTTATGATCCAACGATACACTCATAAAGTACAGATTTATGTAAACAGAACAACTGGCTGCTGTTATGACTCAACGATACACTCATAAAATACAGATTTATGTAAACAGAACAACTGGCTGCTGTTATGATCCAACGATACACTCATAAAGTACAGATTTATGTAAACAGAACAACTGGCTGCTGTTATGACACAGATCGCCTAGGAGGGGACCTGACAACCCACTGCTCAGAGACCCCCTGAAGTCAGAAAAGAGGTATGGGGTTTTGGGTGCGAGTAAAGACACAACACGAAGAGTAACCATGTAACTCAGGCTTTTATTTGCCAAACGGTCAACAATAATATTAATAACACTAATAATATTGGGAAAAGGGGAGAGCTGGTTGCAACCAAAGAAAATAAAAAAATATAAAGTTCCGTACTAATTCCCAGCACACAAATACACAGTCCCTAACTGGCACACGATCAAGGTGCCCTAACCAAACTCACAGCAGGTGGTCCGCCCAGGTCTAACTAGTGTGCTTAGACAAGGGGGTTGTCCTAGTGTGCAATGTACACCCCAGGGCTGCTCTAAACTACTCCCCAATTCCCTGTGAACAAAAGGAAACAAACGGAAAGTATGATTCAAACAAGCAGACGATAATGCAACAATGAGCACATCTAACACACTATTAGGCCTAACCACTCATACCAACAAACAAACCTGTCCCTCTTAACACAACTACTAACTCACACTAAACAAGTAACCAAGTGTTGCCACAACCACATAAATACACTAAATACAGACCAAAATCACATAGATCCAGAGCTCTTACTCCCAAACAGAGAAAGAGCCTATACCATAGAAAATAAATCTATAGAAGCCTTATTAAACTGTTTTGCTTGGTCATTCGATTAGTACACCAAAAAATGATTTTGAGTGTGGATAATACTACAGGGTTTTCTGAGCAACGAGAGGGAGATGTAGGAAGAGCGGAGCATGATAAGGCAGGGAGAGAGGAAGAGGAGCAGGAAAGACCTTCTAGCAGGCACCAAGATGTGTCTTGCAGCCAGTATAGCAGTTTTTGAAGGTTAGCGGCCCAATAGAAATATAAGATAATTAGGAAGTGCGAGCCCACCACTGAATTTACATTGCTGTAGTAAGATCCTGCTAATTCTTTGTGGTTTTCTAGCCCAGACGAAAGACGAGATCGCCTGATTAATTTCTGTAAAAAAATACATAGGGAAGGACAAAGGAATTGTTTATATACATGAATTTAGGTAAGCTATTCATTTTAACAGCGTTGATTTTGTGAGAGAGGTAAGTTACCCCACCTCTTAAAATCGCCCTTCAACTGACTAAGAAGGGGAGAAAACTTTGCAGAGGAGAAAGCCAGGAGTGAGCGAGTAACATTCACTCCTAGATATTTGAAGCCCAAATTATTAAGTTGAAAAGGCAGGTCTGTCTGCTGAAGACGTAATGTGGCTGGATTGATTTAAAAACACTCACTTTTTTGAAGATTTAGCTTGTAACCGGAAAAAGAACTGAAATTCTTTAGAATTAAAAGAATAGTTGGTAAAGATGTTGTTGGATTGTGTACATATAACAACAAGTCATCAGCATATAATGACAGCTTACGTTCAATTCCCTCACGTAGGACAGCCTGGAAGGAGGGTGAGGCCCGTATGGCCGCCGAAAGGGGCTTAATAGCGAAAAGTAGGGGAGAAAGAGGGCAGCCCTGTCCTGTCCCCGTTCTAGGGTAAAGTAGTCAGAGTAATTATCAATAGTACAGACCCTGGCCTGTGGGTATGCATACAGCAGCCTAATCCAAGCAATGAATTTTTTAACCGAATCTAAACTTAAGAAAAAAAATACATTATTTCTAAGGATGAACCTACAAAAAGGCAACCTGACCTGCAACGACATGTTAGCAGTACTTACCAGTAGGGAAATGTTAGCAGTACTTACCAGTGTCACGATATGGATGGACTGTTATGTTTCGTGGCATATTTGTGTTTTGATTTATTGTTTAATGTGGCTGTATGTGTTTTTGTTGGGCGCCGACCTCTGAGCGCTGGGGAGCGGTAGGCACTGGGTTACTAACTGCACATGAATGGTGCACTAGGCAACTATCCACACCGGTGCGTAATGAGTAATCAAGATGCCTATTTAATCCCAGCGTTCCGGAGGTTTGGCGCGTGTTATTGTGGACTAGTTCCCTGTTCGAGAGAGTGACGGTTTTAGCTATGGGTTAGTGAGAAGTCTGACGGATAATGTAAGTTCATCATTGATTTAGTCTTCACCTCGTTATGTGTCGTACATGATGGATGTGTATGGTTGAACCATGTGTACGCTCTGTATATTGCTAGTCGCGTCTGTGCCGCGTTAGAGCACAGTAGGGGATATATATACGTTGTGCCGTTCCTATGCACCATTGTTATTCAGCGTACCAAACTTCTCATAGCTTTAAATCATCGGTTCATTAAACAACTTGAACACTCCTTCCTGCTCTCGTCTCCAATCTCTCTCCATCACACCACCGATTCTTGACAACCAGTAGGGTAATCAACATTGTCAGCTCTGGACTTAGTGCAGATTGGGCATATACATGCTAGAATACTTGAATGCACTGTTTCTAAAAACCTCCCCTGCGGACTCCCAGTTCATTTTATTTGATGTATCCCATATCTAAGTGTCGTTTGCATTAGGAGAGCTTTCAGCCATAAACTACATAGACATCTAGGGAAAAGCACGAGGTGAGATAAAATGTTTTTGTGTAAACTTGTGGTTCTCTATACCAGTGTTTTTCAAAGTATGGGTCCCGACCCACCGGTGGGTCGCGGGAGATTAAAATTGGGTCGGCAAATATGTTTTCACAATTATTTTGTCATGGTTCTTTCATGGTTAAAATGTTATAGTTGACAGTACACCTTCACAGCCACATGGGGCAGTGTACTGAACTGAGCAGTTGTGTAGGTGAAGCGGGTCCTACAGTATGATTAACACATTGGGAAGAACACGGATGAATCGCGGAATCCAGACATTAACGTGCAATTCAACAAAATAAAAATATAAAAAATCCTAATCTTAAAATTCCAAAAAATTAACATTAAGTTATAATTACCACCGCATATCGCCTATTCTGAAAGTAATGTGAATTTCTAAGCGCAGTGTCCTCCGAATGCGGTGTGTGTGTGTGTGTGTCTCCCAGCACGCGCCTCTCTATTGCGAAGTGCTTGTAACATCACTACTTCCTTCCCTTCTACACTACATTCCCTAAAAAGAGAACACTGTTTCTTGGGAGTTCGTGCGTAACATTAGGCTACTTCAGTGTAAAATGTAATAGCAAACTTCCACGGATGGAGTGAAATTTGTGCAAAGAAATATG
>JACXGM010002874.1:23625-44688 GCA_016801145.1 Umbra pygmaea | reverse complement strand
TTGTGTATTTTAAGGGTAGGGGTAAGTTTAGAATATGTTTTAGGGTAATGGTTAAGGTTAGGTTTAACATAAGGGGAATGGTTAAGGTTAGGATTAGGGTTAGGGTTAGTAGATAGTTTGTTAAAATGTTGTTGACAGTATGCAGATAATATGTAGAGCATCTAGAGATGGACTCTCAAAATAAAGTGTTACCAAAAAATCGATGTCCTCCAAATCAAGGTTTCACAGTCAGTGACACCTTTAAAAATTAATTTAAATAATATCTACCAAAATTAAAAAAATTCCACTTGGTAAGTTTGCAAAATGTTGCTACCATCTCATTAATACACAAAATGCCAAAGATAATGTAAAATACAGAATCAGCTAACATGTGTTCAGAAGGCTTGTGTGCCTAATTTCCATAGTGTAAGAACTGTATGTTGAGCATACAGTGTATACATAAATAACCAAAATAGAGGGGAAAAGAAAGAGCGGACCGTACAGGAGAGATCACGAGAGGAAGAGCGTCCTAATAATGATTTCTTGGTGTAGACGCTTTTTCGAGTGGAGGTGAAGTCTTACCGGGGATTTGTTTTCCTGAAATACATCTTATGAATAGCTTGATGGCTCTTTATTTCAATAATATATTACTGCCACAGCCTCCATCCCATAAACAAACATCACACCTGGTCTTCCTCTTCACTCTTTCTAATTTCCTCTAAAAATCTTCTGCCTCTACGAATCTTGCTACTCTTTCATTTCATCTCCATCACTTCTCCTGCTCTCAAGATGGACGCAGCATTAATCATATTAATTAGAAACCGCCTGCCTCCTCTCCTCCCTCAGTGAGCCCTGACAGGAGAGAAACAACAGCCGCAGTAACGACAGGGGTAGAGAAAACAAGGCTTTATTTACCAAAGGAAGCAGAGTGATGCTTTTCCTAACACTGATTTCACTAGGGCTTTTTTGCATTATAAAATCTGAATGAAGTACATTTAGTTGTGCTTGCTTGGAACGTCCCTTGGTCATGTTGAATTCCAAGCACATATTCAAAAGGATGATACAATAGTAACCTGGTTCCTCTTAGCTGCCCAGTGTGGCAGAGACTGTTGATCCGTAGCCTTCTTATGATCAGACTGGATCCTCCTGCCATTGATTGTAGTCCCACTGCATTCCATTCATCAATAGGCAGTAAAAACAACAATCAATTCAGCATTCCTGGTGAGCACTGCATGAAACAGAGCGCAACTATTAGCTGATGAACACCCAGGCACTCTGCAACATGAAAATCCATATTCACCCACAGGCGTCCATCCGTCCATCCATTACGTTTTCCACCAGGCTGAGAGAGAAAGGGCCTGGGGTACTTGTGTGGGTCTACATACAGCCGAGCTCAACTATTAGCTGATAAACATTCAAACGCTCTGCAACATGAAAATCAATTTTCATCTACAGGCCTCCATCAGCGGGCTGCGAGAGTGTGTTGGTGAATAAGTGTCAATTGATTGTTCTCCACAGGCCAGCACATAAGATAGCATCCAAACACACCGGGGGGAGAGAGGGGGGTTGCTTAGAAGATAGAAAAATAAAAAATATGTAAACGCAGCATGCAGCGGCACATTGAAAGACTTCACTGACTTATCTAGGCCTTTACTTTTGACACCAGGATTAATCTATCAAAGTTTGGCTGCAACTCCAAACTGCACACTAAGACGATGGGACCACTGATAGGCTTCCCTTAAATAGTTTCTGAAAGTCCGGGCAGAATGTCTTTGGTTGTATATACCCTGAGTTTAATCAGTTGTTTGGATCTCATACAATTCCACAGGTGAAGAAGTTGGAGTTGGAAGCCCTTGGCCGGGGGTGATTACATTTGGTGTGCTGTTGTGAGGCTGGTTGGAGGTACAGTAGGGCTGGGCAATATGGCCAAAAAAGGATATCACGATATAGATATTTTTTCGATACGATACGTCTGACGATATATTGAAATATATATATAGGACCTGCTGTGACTTGATTAAATCAAAGTGTATTGTCTGCTGTATAAAGAAATAAAAACAATACATACAAAAATATGGATTGACCTTGTTATATTTCTGTTTTAGGTTAGTGCTGCCACTATCACATATTTTCTAAGAACTAATCTTTCAACTAATTTTTCGATTGGTCGACTAATCTAAACGACTAATTTAAAAAAAGGGTTGGTTTTTCGTTGTGTCCATTTTATTTTGAACTCAACTGAAGGGCAACAACATTAAATGTCACCTGTGCCATAAATAATATACATTTTACCAAATAAAAAAATTACAAAGTGGGATGTTTTCCACATTCCAAAAATATATTGCACAAAGTTGCAAAGCTCATTTAGTAAACTTTTCAATAACATTATGTATAAATCTAAGCACAGGTATCTGCATTTCCATTAGGCTATACCATATTAGTCCGAGTCTGGACTAGCCTACGACGCTTCGCTTAGCTCTCCCCGCTTAGCTCTGCCTAATAATGAATTGCGCTGAAAGCAGGCAGGCACAAAGCTATGCTGCTGCATTTACACTTGCGTGCACGACAGGGTTTAAAACATTACTGCCAAAGTCTAAGTAGCCTGTTTAATATCCAAAGACAGCAGAGGCGTCATTCACCTATTTTTTTTAAGGGGGCACAGTATGCACAGCACACGGAAACATGTCCCCACAAATACAGATATTAAAAGGAAAACTTGACTTGGCTCAAAAATCTGAGGGGGCCCGTGCCCCCTCACTTTCAATGGGCATGACGCCTCTGAAAGACAGTGTACTTCTAATAAACAGTACAGACTACCCAGCTAGCATAGAGCTGGCGGGACACAGGCGGACCAGCAGAGGCAGAGCTGGTGGTCCGCCAGGCGGTTTGCTCATCGTTTAACCAGCGGTCCACTGCCGGCCAAGAGGTCCACCGGCAGGTGAACAGCATTTTAGACCTTGAAAATTAGCCTAAAGTAAAAAAAGACAAGCTTTTTTCTTTAATATATATTTTAGAACTGAATTCAATTTAGAATTTTAAAATAAACTTAACTGTGTTTGTATTGTATTTGAATGTTGTTGTAACCAAATTTGTAAATAGTTTAAAATATTTTTCATTAGATAGATATCTAGAACATAAGCCTAGCCTATAGGATATAGCCTGTATACGCAGCCGATGGACTAACTGGAACAACAGTATGATTGTGTAGGATTCCCAGAGGACCTCTGTCTAAAACTCTGCTCACCCGCCGGAAGACCGCTCATTCGCCAACACTCCCGCTGGCGGACCGCCCGTTAAACGATGAGCAAAAAGCTAGCGGACCGTCAGCTGTAACCGCCGGTGGTCCGCCAGCTCCATGTTTGCTGGCTTGCCGTTTCATTAATAATCATATAGGCTACTTAATGTGGCATTTTTCTTTACTGTGATCGCATTTAAATGGGATAATGCTTCCCTGCAATATGAGGTGATTTGTTGCACACAGAATCACAGCCTAAAATGCACGGAGCCACGCGTGCATATTATTGAAAAACACTAGAATCACAACTCCATTTTCCTCAAAGCAATTCTCCAGTAGAGTTGAAATGGCAAAATTCGAAATCGGTGTTCTCATTGCTGTTTTCATGTAGCCTAATATTTGTAAAAAATTATATTACAATCCTCAAGAAAATGCGCACATTTAAGTAGCTACAGGAACGAACGAAGGATGCAAGTTATTAGGCTAGTCGCTGCATACTGTATCTGTAGAAAACGGCATGAGGAACGCCCCATAAAAAGCCTCTGAAAGCCACCTTCAGGAAGGAAAATTTGTCGATAGTTTGCAATACTTCTACAGATTCTAATAAAACAATCAAATACCTTAACAGAATATTATATTAGGTCATCCCTGTTTGGAGAAAGTAGTTAAAACAGACATTCTAATCTTACACAAAACCTTTGCAATGCTTAGTGCAAATGTGAACTCAACACAAACATACTACTGAATTCGCTTTTACAAACGTGTTTCTTTCATTTTAGCAAATTAGGGAAGGAGACGTAAACTATTGACATTTGAAACAAATATTACAGATGTTAGATGTTTCTTCGTTTCAGAACAAAACCAGCTGTTATGGCGATATGTTGATATGGGATATTCTTCTCGATATTATTTTCAAAAACTCGATAACGATAAATATTGAATTATCGCCCAGCCCTAAGGTACAGTACTGCAATATTCTATGAAGGCAATTTTCTGACAACAGTTGTGCATGTCATTCCTGCAGTCAGCATGCCAATCACACTATCCTTGAAAACGTGACATATCGGAGGCATTGTGTTGCGTTAGAAAACTGTGCATTTTAGAGTGAACTTTTATTATCCCTAGCACAAGGTACACCCTGTGTAATGATCATGCTATTTACTGTATTCTCGTTTTTTGGTCAAACGACCTTTTGAACAGGAGGGATACGGGCACTACTATGATAGCATCAAAATTGCTATTTTTAAAACACAAAGAAGGCTTAACACAACATAGAACTTTGCTCGAAGTATCACCAGGGGCTGTACACATGAATTCGAGCATTGAGAACATTGTTTGTGTACACAGAGTTTACTAAAAAGAAAGGGTACATTCACAAAAAGATCCTAGGTTGCATTTTGGCAAGAGTCACGTTTTAATCAGCTTCTTGCTGAACCACACCTTTCAGATGCTCACATTCAGGGATGTATACAAGAAAAACGCTTATTGTGTATGGACGTTTTTGGTGTTGTTTTATTTCATGAGGACCAACAGTCTGTTTTACTGTTCAGTGTTAGTGCATTATACTGTATATTGGCTTGTGAGATGTAAGAGTGTATGAGAAGGAGTGTCCAGTAAACTGGATGGAAACTAGTGAAAGCGAACATGGGTGTATTGAAATAATAATAGTAAAACACAGGTTTTAAACAGCAATGTACAACTAGCTAATGTACTCAAAAGTGCTTTTTATAGTAAGGGAAAATCTCACCTCATTATGCTCCAATGTGTAGCACTGAAATCATGGGTTATACACGGTGATCATTTGGTGACCAGTTGGTGACAGAATGCTCACCACACATGTTCACATCAGTTATGACCTGGACAGCTGAAGGGGGCATGTATGCCAGAAACAGGATGATCAGGTGGCCATCATGAGTATAGGGCTAGGTTGGTGTTTAGGCAGGACACTGGGGTTAACACACCTACTGTTATGAAATGCCATGACATTTCTTGTCAGATCACCAGTTGTACATCACTTCTACGAATACACCCTAAACAGGGCAATGTCTCCTTCACGGCCCTGGGACATTTGGCTTTGAAGTTAAGACCCTTCAACAGCCATTTCATCAGCATATGTTCTCCCATCCAGGCAACAACCTGGACTGAGCAAACTTCAAAAGCAAGATGTCAGTAGCGTGCCGGATGCTATGTTGGCATGGGATTGAGACAGGCCCAAACAACAATCTGTAAGTGTGTGTGCACATCTGTGTAGGAGCGTGTATGTGTGTGTGTCCATTCTGGTGAATTCTTGGTCTGCATGAAAAAGCGCAGCAAGAACCAGGGAGATCCATAATAATACACTCACACCAGTGCCAAGTTACACCGACTTTAGTCAGGGCAGAGAGCACAGACAAACACCAAGAATGTGGCCTAGTTTTCAATTCTGAAGCAATCTCATGGGGAGTCTGGGAGTCCATTTAGGCTCTTAATCAGAAGTCTCCAAGTGGTAAATCATGGTCCAAATGTCACCAACATAGAAATCAACATCTAAATAAATGGGCATAACACTGAACAAATGAGTAAAACACTTTTAGTTCTGTCAATAGTCCAAACAACATTTCTCTTCCTAATGGTTGATCCATTGAGTGTCTAGTATGAAACACTCATGACCCAGGATAGTACTACATTGGGTTTAAGCGAATATGTAAGATAGTATATGTAGATGTTAGGGTATTGTTGTGGTCAGGGATGGTGGGTGCTGGGCGGGCGATATTACCAACGGCCTTCACTCCAATGTTTACAAGTTTGAATTCATGGAGAGGTGATGTTATTCCTATTTGCTTCGACCTTAACCCTAACTTTAACCCTTGTACTATTATGACTGACATAACAATTGATGGGTTTTAGTAGCATTAATAATATATAATAATATATAATTAATAATATATGTTTTAGGAAATTTGTTAAATATTCTCTGTCTTCGTAGCTCTGAGACAAGGTTGACTAGTAGGCTAAAGGCTAGGCCTAAAGGCTAGGCTACATGCTATTTGAGGAGGTTGACTACCAGCCTAACAAGCATTAGAAGCTGTTCCCACAGCAGGTGCTGGCCCGTTCAGACACCAGTTTAGCTTGCTTACCAATTCTCTTTCAACCCAGGCCCAGGGGAACGCCTGCCCTTTCTAAGAATAGCAGTAAGCAGGCAGAAGAGTGTGTGAGTCGGCGAGCAGGCGGCCCAGGCAGCGTTGCCAGTAGAGATGAGTCAGGACTCCCAGACCAGCATCAGAGACGCTCAGCGAAACAGTACCAGCAGAGTCCTGG
Source organism: Umbra pygmaea (assembly GCA_016801145.1). Classification (NCBI taxonomy): domain Eukaryota; kingdom Metazoa; phylum Chordata; class Actinopteri; order Esociformes; family Umbridae; genus Umbra; species Umbra pygmaea. The sequence continues at coordinate 38,177 of JACXGM010002874.1, read as the reverse complement.
CAATACCCCGGTGCAGTGAACAAACACCCCCGAACATGCATACAGACGTGAATTGAGTTGCCCACAGACACGCTACAGCAAGTGGAGAAAAAACAAGTTGTTTCGGTCAAGTACTAACTGAAAATCCATGGACAAATACAGGAATGTTTCAGTGATTACCATGTATATTTGAGTTTGGTTTCAGAAGAGAGAGCAGCAGACAGAAGTGGTGTGTAGGAGACCCTTCAGGGATGAAGGCAGCAGACTCGTTAATATTGCAGAGCAGTAATAAATAAATCAGACAGGCTGCAGGGAGATAAGGTGACTCTTCAGAGAGAGAAAGGAAGAGGAAGGCTCCCGTTCTCTTATCAGTACAGGGGTTAGAACACACACATGCCCCAGGACGAGGATGACAGTCAGCTGAATTCACCCTTTTAAAACTTAATTAGCAAAAAACATACATGCACTCATTTTCTACCAGCCTATATGGAAAGACTAACAAGGTTTCTACATCCTGGCAGTCAGATGAAATCCTTCCAAAAAAATTCCTGCCCCATTACTTTGACAACATATTTCGAACCTCAAGTTCAAAATTGTCATTAGGAATAATAAGTATTTTCTCAAGATAGCTTTGAAAGTGTGAATTTTTCATCAGTATAATTATTTTTGTTTGTGTTTTACTTCTTCCTAAAAAGAACTGAATTGGAGATTATATGTTTTTACCAGACAGCCACCTATGTTCTATCTAGAGTAGCAAATACTGTAACCATGCAAGGTTCATAGAATATCATTGCTTTATCTGACATAGGGAACATTTAGACATTATAGGTATGCGGCACATAGGTTAGGGCATCTGACTGGGGTCCACAAAGTCCATGGATTTAATACTGCAACCACCAAAAAAGCTTTGACATTCTGTCCGTGAGCAAAACAGTTAACCCTAATTGCTTCTCCTCCCAGGTCAGTACTGTAAATAAGAACTGGTTCTAAATAAACTTCCCTGATAAACTAACATTAAAGAAATGTGTAGAACCTTCCTTACTTTCCTATGAAATTAGAAAACTTTTTATAGTTTAATTTCAGGGAATTTAAAATAGTACATGAAAAAAACCCTCCAAAACGTCTTGTGGACAGATGAGACCAAGGTATGTATCTGATGGCAAGAACAGAAAGAACGAAGACTCACAGCATATCTGTGATAGGGTGGAGGGTGTGTTATGGATTGGGCATGTATAACTGCCACAGAAACTCTCACTTGTCTTCATTTATGTTATATCTCCAGAGTTCTGATTACAGAAACAATGTGTAGTAAAATACACACAAATGCATCCAACTCCCCAAACCAAAATCTCACCACCTCAATCTTTATCATGACAAAATAAAGCTGCTCTTTCGTACCGGATGCGGCACAGTTAATAATGCAGGCACTTGCCATTTAAAGTCTGGAACTCACTGTTGGTAGGGAACCCTGCTTGTGCCATTAAACCCCTGCATTAATTCAAAATCGGCAGCCTGTCTTGTGTTGAACCATTACAAGTTTCTCGTGTCATGCAGATCCTCCGCACTCTCCACAGGCTTCCAGTTGAAGCTTGCATCCACTCAAAACCATTGTGCTAGTCTATGGAGTGGTAACTGCCTCTCCCTGCCTTCAGGCAAACCTCACATGCTACATGGCTCTTTGTTCTTATTACCTCTGGTCTCTAGGCCGTTCTGCACCTACGGAAGGGCAGCTACTGTACCACTCAACGCAGACAAAGCTCTTCTGTCCTTGTAAAAACCAGCTTCTCCTTTTAGCTATAAAAGCAAAGTCCCAGGGCATTTTCAGAAATCTTCTGAACCCTTTTTTAAAGAGTATTCAAAATAAACACAACAAACCCAGACTCTTTTTAAAATAAATGAATGCTTGCCCCTTCCGGTCTCAAACACGTGGGACACACATTTCAATGCAATTTCATCACATAACAAATACGGACAGGCAAATGTCATTAATAATTTCAATTATTATGTTCTGTTGAAAGATGCACATTTTATGGAAAATATGTGAGGCATGTAGCCTTCTAAGAAGAGGGTAAATAATGAGTCACAGGAGGAGCAGAAGCAATCACGAGAAAAAGAAGGTAGAGGAATAGGAGTAGCAGGATAACATGGAACATCAGCAGGAGGAGAATTACAAACAGTAGGCAGAAAAACCTGCACGACTAGAGCCTATTACACATCAGACGGCTCAGTGGTTAGAGAGTTTAGTCAGAAGGTTGGCTGTTTCTTTCCCGATTGTGCCAACTGTCGTGTCCTTGAGCGAGGCATTTTACCATACGTTCATTCAGGGGAATGTCCCTGTACTTACTGTAAGCTGTTCTGGATAGGAGCGTCTGCTAAATGACCAAAACGTACATTTAAAATTATACTCGTGTTACACATTTGAAAGAAGGGTGACTGAGAACAAGGTCAGGCAACCAATCAGTCGCTAGGATTTCATTAACTTGTCCAGGGAATTTCTCATCAATATTTGCCAAGTCTACACTGAAAGTAGATTTGCCTTGCCACGGTGCATTTCTATTGAGCTGTTTCGTGTCAATAAACATTGTAGCATAAACAAAGAATGTTAATGGACTCTCTTAACCATTCCACCAGTTATTGGCCTTGTGTGTGCCATGTTATTGTGCAGCCATGTAGGCCTTGAGGTTTTCAACTATTTTGATGGGGGAAACCATAGCTTTTCATGAAATTGATGTGGCCTGTCAACACAATCATTATCTTGCAAAAATACACTCTTGTAAACATGTCAAACAGGTAAAAGTTTTTTCTTCTACATCTGTCCTTTGTATAACAATAATCTTGTATATTTGTTGTATGGGGTCAGTTAGGACAGCCATGTGGAATCCCTAATCATTCAATCATATTTGTTAGCTAACATTAACTGCACAATGTTAACATTAACTGTTGTTAGTTGTGTACTTACATTATCCCAAATCTTTCCACCAACTTTCAAACACAGAGAAATTTGCTATTTAATTCGAAGACGAAGAAGGGACGTTTCATTTTGTCGCCCGTCAATGGCGTCATACAACCTTTGACTCCTCTATTTGCTCTAGGTTCCAGGGAACCGCCAAACATAATGTGAATAAAGTTATAATATTTAACAATACATTACTTTGTCAGTGAACATTTTTTCTGCCGGAGACGATAGACTGGCAGGTTCTCATTGACGACGACAACAAACCCATGATCCAACGCTACTTCCTGACATCATCAAAGTACATGTTTTGCTATTGTTTTGATTGAGAGACCCCTAGTGGCCAAAAACGACATATTGTACATTTAAACATGTTCCTTCAGCCTCCTGGTAACGTTTCCATTTGTTGTCCACTGCAGTTTGAAATGTTTACGAGTTCCCACCTCTCTTCCTCCTCTCCATTTCGATTGGTTTATTTTGAATACCCAATGATAATCTTTCTGCCCTCAGAACATGTTTGAGTAGAGAAGACCGGTATGTGCACATTAACTAGTCTAAAGAATGCATCTTCAACCCTCTTCCTGTGGACACCCCCGTGACCACCCTGTGTCCTGAATGCTGACAGGCCTCTGATACCACACTGGGCCAATTACAGTGAAGGAAACCTCGTGCGTATTTCCATATTAGGGCTTGGCTGTGTCATTACACTGTAGATGGGACATTAAAAGAGTGTCCTGACTCTATAGTCAAAGATCACATTGTAGTTGGTGTATGAGATAGCATCAATGACCTGGATAAAATGCATACTGTTACTGCCATTCAAACATCACAAGCTTCCAAACGACTCCCTTGCAGTGGTTCCCCGGATGAAAGTACATGGTAAAATAAGGGTTAGATAAATAACAGAATCCTGAGTAACAGCATGTCATAAAGTTATATCTTACTTTCTTTCTAGCACATTAACGGCCTCTATCCCTCTCTCTCTCCAGGCTCTAAAGACAGAATACTCCAAAGCCTTCTTACCAATAATGTAAGTCTTCCCAGTTCCCAGAGATTCAAGATACACTCACACTAGTACTTGATGAACTCTGTGAAGCTCCTTCCCCTTGGCAGTATGCCTGTGTGATGACATGACATATTATACATGGCTACTTGGTTTGATTTCATTTACTGTAATCACTGCTCTGCCTTTGGAAAAGTTGCTCATATTTTTATGAAAACAAACACGTCCTTTCCCAGGTCTCGTCATGTCTTCACCTCCTGCTCCCCTCCGGCGATCGGAGGCTCCAGTCTACTGACCCACCGGTCTGAGCTCACCACGCCGGCAGCCCAGGGCAGCACAATGTAACGCATCCCAATCAACAACAGTGCACCTGCACTCTGTCTCCGCGTTAACCACCCTGTAACACCTGGGGGTGTTCATTCCTTGTCGTGCTTAACTGCACTTGTGTCGAGTGTCTTTCGTATTGTGTCTCTTAGTGTAAGAATGTAGTAATTTTGTGATTAATTCCTGCGCCCGTTTCCGCATCTTGTTTCGCACCACTCAGTCACAGGTCTGCTGGGCCATATAACTACAAAACATAACACACCGTTGTCGTACACCTACAGTTACTTGAGGAAGGATGCAACCATAAAAAACAGTGGACATATTTTGAACAAATGCAATAATGTTCTGTATAAACATGTTTTATTTATTAACAGGGTGGTACTATTTTGGACTCTCTTTTGTCAGGCAAAGCTGTTGGTAAATGCCTAGAGGCCTTTTTTTGCCTCAAAGTATGTATTGATTTCACCCTACCAGATATTGGATAGAATGAAATCACAAACAGTAAATAGAATGTATGAGTCATTGAATGTTCTTTACATAAACTTAAAACTGACATGTCAGGTTTGACAGACCTCATGTAGGCATCTAAAATGTACAATATGTGGCCAGATTAATAAGTACATCACAACGTCAAAAAAACGAATTGTACCTACAGACACGCCAACAGACACCGCAATTCGCGTTCTATTTAAATTTGCATGTAGTACTGGAATCCTAGTCACACAACGCTAACTGTGAGGAGTGACTTTACTGCTGCCATTCAGACATCAAAAGATGCTGTAATTCTTGACTGACATATTCAAATATATTTTTTATATAGACTCACCAGCCACACCTTGCTGGTACCGGGTTGGACCCCTTTTACCTTTAGAACTGCCTTCATGTTTCATGGCATAGAGTCAACGAGGTACTGGAAACATTCCTCAGAGATTTTGCTCTACTCACAGAGATGTTCTTCTGCATACCTTGGGTGTAACGGTTATTTGAGTTACTGTTGCCTTTCTATTAGGTCGAACCAGTCTGGCCATTCTCCTCTGACCTCTGCCATCAACAAGGCATTTTTCCCCAGAGAACTGCTGCTCACTCGATATTTTATCTGTTTTGGACCATTCTCTATATACCCTACAGATGGTTGTGCGGGAAAATCTGGGTAGATCAGCACTTCCTGCATTACTCAAACCAGCCTGTACGTCACCAACAACCATGCCACGTTCAAATTCACTTAAAATCCCCTTCTTCCTCATTCTTATCCTTGGTTTGAAGTTCAGCAGATCATCTTGACCATGTCTACATGCCTAAATGCATTGACTAGCTGCCACGTGATTGGCTGATTAGGTATTTTAACAAGCAGTTGAACAGGTATACCTAACGAAGTGGCTGGTGAGTGTGTATATTTATTTGTGAATATATTATTTATTGATGGCAGGTTTGTTCCTCCATAGTCATGTATCACATTCAGTTACATGATAATGTCTACTTGGTAGCTGCAACTACAAACACAACCAGGCAGACAGGACACTTGCAGTCTCTTGGCAACGGTCTACCAGACTCAAGGTGAAGGACAGTTTGATAAGTGGCAGGGGGGGAGGGAGCGAGAGGAACAGAAAATAGTGTAGCTGAGGGAAAAAACTGTTATAGAGCCAAAGATCAAAACAAAAGAAACCAGAGAGATAGGAGAGAATATAAAGACAGATAGAGAGAAGGTTCATGTTTTCTTTGAGCTGACTGCATCTTACACTTATTATGACTGAGGGACAATGGTACTACTGCAAAATTTCTCTCTCTCTCACTCTTTTCAGCCCTCTTTCTTCTCCACTTGGTAAAAACCTGCTAAAAGCAGTTTTGCCTGCAGCTCTGCCCCTGGTTAAGCTATTGTAATTTTCCAACAAAGGTCAACATACAGCTTCCTAAACACATTGACACAAGATATTTACAACTTCCTATAGCCAGGACCTTCATTCAGGAATATGAACTAAATCAAGACCTTTGTCCTGCAAATTTGTTAAAGAAAAAACAATGCTGTGTTGTGGAGCAACCTGACATCAAAAGATTGATGTGCCAAATACTGAAGTATCACAGAAAATTCTATGTAGTTTTGTCTTTAAATAGAGGGATCTAGACATAAGTCCATTCTCTTAGGTTGGATAATTGTAGTTCTCATCCATGGATTGAGATGATGGGTAGTCTATAAAGCATGGCTCATCTCAGACAGTGTTTTCAGCTCAGAACACCATCCCACAGGCCTAAACACTAAATGAACGTCTGGCATCAACCACCGGATGACATTCAGACCTTTGCTCGGCTTCCCTGCCTCACCTCAAACTTGAAATATTGTTTAGAAAGAAAGGGAATGAAAGACCTTCAGAGGAACAAAGAATGAAGAAGTCTCAAAGGTTGTGATGTCTCAAAGGGTAATAATGAGAAGACAGTGGCAACGGGGTTACGATTACAGGCAACACACAAACATATTTTGTGATTTATAATAGAATTCCAATTTTGATAATGCAACTGCTCCCCACATGCGCATATGAAATATTATTATATTTTTGTTATAACTTCAATAAAAAGTCAGCTCCCATTTTACAAATATATAGTTTATTTTCAGTGGACACTGGACACACATCTGAAAATAAATGACACACTAACCAATTTTTGGGTGGTTTGTCTGGGTTTGCTACTTGTACAACCAGTGGCCAAACCTTCTCCAGTCAGTCAGAGAAGGATGACAGGGTTAACTTTCTTGCTGTAGATAGAAACCATCTGCTCACATCAGACATTCATATCAGCTGCATTCCTCCTGTCCTACCAGCCAACACACATGCTCTGCAGCTTGTCTCCGAGTTACCACACACAGACAGACACACACAGGGGATGTTTTTATATCATTGTGGGGACCTAACAGACCAAACCCAGAACCCTGAATTGTAAGGCCTAAACCAAAAAGTAACGGAAATATTCACATTGTTACACCATGCACAAATGAACGTTTAGAGATTGTATGAAAACGTTTAGAAAACGTTTAAAATTGTATGAACCCAGCTAGAAATTGTATTTTCTGGACCTGCCAATAAACCAGATGTGGACCCATTTCTTAACCAGCATCACACGCACATGCACGCACGCACACGCACACACACATGCGCACACAGGCCTTTAATATTAAAAAAATATATACTAAATTATTAAGATGTACAAGAGTCTTTCAAATCAGTTCGAAATTAGAAGGGTATAAATGTACCCACAAGGTCAAATGTTCCTTGTCCAACGATTCTAGGATTGGTTCCGACCAGGAGAGCAAAACCAGTACTCACACTGCACTATTACATGACGCTCTCACAATATAACGAATGTGTGTTGATATGTTATCCGGGGGAACTTGTCTGAGCAGCATCAGGACTCAGAAGGGATAGACATAAGAACCTTCCGGAACCGGCAGGGTATTTACGGTATAAAAGCCCTGCAGACTAAACCATTCTGTCACAGGTGACGCAGAGATGCATCCACATGCACACTTTGTTTTCCTGTCTGTACAGACGGCAGATACAAGGTCACTCAGCGGGGACCTCAACTAGGGGCTCCACAAGTCGCAAAGGCCCCTAGAAAACATGGTCAATTAGTCTTGTCTATTCATTCACAACCCATTCAGAGAGAGAGAGACCGAGAGTTAGGCAGTTGAGTTGGCAACAGAGCCAACAGGCCAAAACTGTTTTGGGTAACTATTGGTAGTTATTGGCAAAAGGTTGCTATGTAATTGGTTAGGGGGTTTGTGTGAAGACGCACCTTTCTGGCACACAGTGTGGTGAATTATTGATCAGCTGCTTTGCTAGAAACTCTGCTGGGACCTTTTTGTGGCTCCATGTGAACTATACAAACATCGACATCACACACACACACACAGACACACAGACACACAGACACACAGACACACAGACACACAGACACACAGACACACTTAAAAGCTAGAGGATTTCAGGACTGAAGCAGCTATGGGACAAGCACTTCTTTAATGGAAAAGGATGTTTGGGGGAAAAAGCTGACTGAAATTCAATCTGAGTTTAATTACTACTGCAGGAAACATTGCAGAAAAATAGATAGGGAAAATGTCACTGTATATTTACAGCCTTCAACACTTTGTGTTCCACTCCACAAACATTCTGTGACAGTCTTATGGAGCCAGTTAATGCACTCTAGCTCTAAATCTGTGCTTAGCTAAAATTCAAACTATCTTTTGTATGTCCAAATGGCGCTGCCAGCCCCTGGCTGGTTAACACAGCCACCATAGACGATCTACTAAAAAGACACTCCTGCATATGACTATTTCCATTTCGCACTAAATCAAGGCTGGTCCGAAAGAAATGCTGAGCTTGTTTTGGCAAAAAATTATTAATAGTATATTTTTTTAAATATGCCTGCATATCAAAGTCATGCACGGTGATTAAAGTTCTTCCAGAGTTTATGGTTGTGTAGAACAGTGTTTCTCAACTGGGGGGTCGCGGCCCAGTAGGGGGACTTGAGGAAACAGGGAGAAAATATCATTAAAAAAGTAACACAAATATTTTACTAAATACATAATTCAGATATCACTTGAAATACATAAAAATCATAGCAAAATTGAATAATAATAATAATAATTAGAGACAAACCTGTTAACGATTCATGCATTTTGAGCTAAACTGACGAAGACGCACTTCATCTCACACAACAACGTATATCTATAGTGTCCATAAACAGACAATACTTCTCTGATGCAGGGGCATAGCAGCTAATAGGTGAGTGTTATTACCACCCCAGCAGTGTCTGCTTTGCCTAAAGTGCATGTTGGCCAATGCTTGGGCCATGGGCACCTTTTACCCTTCTCCCCCAATCCCCAACTTTTAAATTGTCAGAAATCCGTAATTAAGGGAAAACAAAACATATCCCCCTTTGGCTAAACACATTGATTGTCATGCCTTCATATGCTGAGAAAATATTAATATCCAGTTCTGGAAAGAATTAAGAGACCACTGCAAAAATCATAATCGTCTCTGGTTTTACTATTGATAGGTATGTGTTTTAGTCAAATTATTATTTTGGTTTTATTCCATTAACTACTGACAACATTTCTCCCAAATTGTAAATAAAAATATTGTCATTCAGAGAAAGTATTTGCAGAAAATGACAACTGGTCAAAATAACTAAAATGATGCAGTATTGTCAAATCTTGAATAATGTTAAGTCTAGAGATCAATATTTGGTGGAATAATACCAATTGTATAATAACAATAATTGGTTTTCATGTGTCTTGGCATGCTCTTCACCAGTCTTTCACATTGATATTGGGTGACTTCATGCCACTCCTGGTGCAAAAATTCAAGCAGCTTGGCTTTTGATGTTTAATGGCTTAGTTTTCAATGGGGTTGATTGAATTTAAGTTTGTGGTGATCTCTTAAATTGTTTCCAGAGCTCTGTATGTATATACAGTGCCTTGCGAAAGTATTCAGATGAACAGGCAACAAAAGTGAGTACACCCTTTTTGTTGTGAAAATATCCAAATTGGGCCCAAAGTGTATACATACACATACATATACATACAGTATTAAAGAACATAATATATTTTGTTAGTTTTTGTTAAAAGGTAGAACTGATGGCACTGATGTATTTTCTTTCAATAACCATAATTCAAATGTGCAGTTTCTTTCTTCGTTTTGCCTCTTATGTAAGGGGGTCCTGAAACATTTTATTATACACGAGGGCCTTGGGTGTAGAACCAGTAGAAGGCTGCGACGGAGGTATGTCATCAGGAAAATTATTGTCTGGAACAGGTACGGACCGCAGATATACAGTAGGATTTTACATTCCTGCTGTTCATCCATCCAGACTCTGGAAGAGCAGATAACAGGCCATCTGCTGGTTCTTTACTTCATCGAACTTTCAATCCATGATTTTAGATTAGCATTTTACACACGTGAGGGAATGCACACACACCCTAGTGATCCTCTAAAATGCAGACTGGAATTATTCACATGGTGCTTTCTTTCATCTCTAGAATTAGTGTTCAAGAGGGATCCAGGCGACTGAACATCTAGTCCAGACACCCCCACCCACATGGCTACAGCCTGAAACACAGCACTGAAGACACAGCTGTCCACAAACACACATGCGCACAGTTAAGATGCACTTCAACAGACCTGCCAACGGTGCTAAGCAGCCCGCTACAGCAGGTGAAGGGGGAGTGTGCCACAGGAAAATACCATATGCCACCTGCAGGGACACACAGGCCGCATACTCCACCAGGCTTGTGGTACACTGGTAGATGAAGAGAGAAAGTGCCACTACGGAAATCCGAAAGAAAGGACTTAAATTGAAATCTCAAAGAGTGCTCTGGTAATCAGAATGCAGCTATACAGGGAGGTGTAATCACACTGACAACCTGAGTGGAATACACGAGACGGGAAAAGGGAAAGAGAAAGGGGAGAGAACAGAAGGAAAAGTGAGAGAGAAGAGAAGAGTGTATAGAGAGGGGGATGAAAGCAGGTCAGGTAATTTAATTTTCAAAGGCTCAGTAATCAAAGTGGAAACAATGAGCACGCTCCTGCAGACTGACCTAGTGTTCCACACAGGCTCTTGACCCACACACACCGTCTCTTGTACTCAAACAATGTCTCTAGCACGCACATCCTGTCCCCCACCAAGACTACAATGCAAACTGTGCCTTTTCCACTGACAGAAGCCTTTATTGTTGAGTGAAGGGAAGGTGAACTCCAGTGAAGGCCAAGAGAAGAGCTCCAATTAAAATAGCCAGCCTTGTGTATTCTACTCTTCACACAAATTTTAATATATAATTATCTTTGCCACCATTAAAGTGGAAGGCCTGAAAGGAAGACTTTACGTCCCTTTCTAAGACTTGCCTGGCCATTTGTCATTACCACAGATTTGTTTAAGGTTGTTGAATAAGATGTACTGCCTTGAATATGTATCACCCCCCTTGGACGTTTCCACATTTTGTAGTGTGACGACCTGGAAGGGAATAGGATTTTATTGGGATTTGTACCATTTGTTTTACACAACATACTGAACCGTTTGAAGGTACAAACTCTATTTTATTATGATACAAACATTAAATAAAAATAAAAACATGTGGAACCAATTGCCCTCAGAACTCATATAACTAGGGGAATGGAGTCCACTTGTGAGCAATTAAAGTGTCACCTGTTTCTGGAAGGTTCTTAGAGAGCATATCAAAACAGACAGCATCATGAAGACCAAGGAGCTATCAAAACAAATCTGGGATAACGTTCTAGAGATGCACCAATCAAGGTTGGATTATAAACAATATCCTAGTCTTTGAACATCCCCCGGAGCGTTGTTAATTCAATTTTTTAAATGGAAAGAAAATGGCACAAGCATACCTAGTCAAGGGCGTCCACCAAAACTCAGTCACCGGGTAAGGGGGGCAATAGTCAGAGAAGCAACCGATAGGCCAATGGTAACTCTGAATGAAATGGAGAGATCCGCAGAGATCCCAAAATTCTACTTATTGGCCTTAGTCCCAAATGCTATGTGTGTCGTAAACCCAAAACAGCTCATCACCCTCTGACCACCATCCACGGTGAAGCATGGTGGGGGCAGCATCATGTTGTGGGGATGCTTTTTGTCAATAGAGGCTGGAAACTAGTCTGGATTGAGGGCAAACCTGTTTCAGTCTGCAAGAAACCCGAGACTGAGGCAGAGGTTAATCTTCCAGCAGGATAATTAAAACCAAGAACCTGAATGTCTTATGTCCCAGTTAAGGCCCAGACCTCCATCCAATTGAGAATCTCTGGAAGGACTTGTTGCTCACCAATGGTCCCCATTCAACTTGATAGAGCTGAACAATTTTGCCAAGAATATCAGTGTAAAATTGCAGTATTCAGATGTGCAAAGCTGTTAGAGACTTCACTGGAAAGACTCTCAGCTGTTATTGCAGCCAATGTAGGATCTACCAAGTATTCACTCAGTAACCAACATTTTTACTTTTGTTTCATAACTAAACATATTTTGCACCCTCTAAGTGTTTGGTAGTAGTGTTATTCAAATGGTAAAAAGTCCCAATACAATCAGACTTCCTTCCAGGTTGTCCTCCATCATAGAACCCCTCATTAAACGTCTAAGTACATTATATATACCGTCCGAAGACACCACTCAGGCCTCTGATGACGCAGTAGCTCTTGTAATGAAATTCTCTACAGTATTAATTAGCTAAAGGCTAATTTATACAAATTATTTTGATGGTTTCACATTGAAAGGCAGAAGGAACCAGAGTAATCTGTAGTTCTGCACCATCAGCCGTGAACTGGTTAAACCAGATCTAATCTTATTTCAGATTATGGATGTAAAAGCCAACACTATGCTCAGACTTATTGCTGCTTTTGTGTTATTAAAAATTAAATAACTAAATGACGTTTGAACCAATAAAGAAGAACAGACATACTTTGATCATATAGTAAAACTTTTAGCCATACCATTTTCAGCCAGTCTACGGAGGCTGGGGGATACGCGAGTTTCAACAATGCATTGCATGGTAAATTTCACATGATCATCACAATCCAAATGTGGCATCACAAAATAAATAATCAAGCAGCATTGGGAATTTGATTCTATCTATGATCGGACATATGTACATGTTTACAGTGATGATAGTCAGATGCAATTTATTTTAGCTAGGATAAATGTTAGTAAGGATAAATGTTTAGTGATCTAGCCAGCATACCAATAACAACACAAACATTTTTGTCGCAAAATGTACACAAAATACTGTGGAAATAGCCCTCTCAAATATAGAGTAATTCCTTTTCATTACCTGGAAAGGTTTATTATGATCAAAATCCGCAATCAACATTGATTTTGTACTTAAAAGGTCTGTCTGTATTCATGTGTTTCCTGCTCAGATAAATCATAAAGAATATACAGTAGCTATTTTTATCAGTATATTTATTAAAAACTAACTGCACATTACTGTTTCAGTGGCAAAGAAACCTAAATGTTTTAACTAAACTACCGTGCTGACTAACTGTAACAACAAGTGCTAGAAACATTTTCATGTAGGGACCCACATTATGCTACCGTGGAAGTGTGGCACTATTTTGAGCCTCGTTAGTGGTATAAAATAGTGATTTATTTTTACTTCAACCATGCCCTCACAACTAGGGCTGGGAGGTATACCGGAAAAAACTATATACCGGTATTAATGTATGTAGCGGTATGCTATATTCGTTACCGGTATTTTTTTCATGTCATTCCGCCAGCTGCAAACACTGAGAATAATCTTATTTTGGAATAAACTGCGCCCCTAAAATCTTAATGACACACACAAACACACGTGAGAAACAAACACCTGGAAGTTAGATAAACGGTGGAAAAAAACAATGGAGGGTGCAGGTAGAGATATCCGTGCAGCAGCAAGCGAAAAATGTGTTGTTAAAAAGGGTGCAACGTCGATAGTGTGGACATGGTTTGGTTTAAGATCCCGTTTACACGTACTTGGACGGTTATTTTGAAAAACTGAGATATTTCCCTTTGTTTGTGCCCTTCGTTTACACGCAAACAGAGAATTCGCCCTTGAAAACGATTCTTTCTAAAAACTCAGGCTAAAGTGGAGATTTTTGAAAACTCTGTTTGCATGTAAACGAAGAAAAACTGAGGTTTAGGCAGCCGACGTCACAGTATGCGCCAGAACATCACCTGCGCCAAAAGTGCGACCTATGTTTACATTTTCATCTGGCTACTTTTGGGAATCTGATTGGCTAACGTGGGCTTCAGCCTTACGTTATACTGCCACCAACACCGTTGGCATGCTCTTGACGGCATATACACGCTTGGTTCTATTAGCGCATGCACTAAGCCACTCGACCGATTTTATAACATGGGAAAAAAGCTTATGGGGGTTGTTTGGCTCGAGTTCAAAGGCTATTTTTCCGTGCCCAGAACCTGTGAAACCAATTTGATTGTCTGTTCTATACCAGTAGTTAATCTAGATAAACGACAGTGGGACTTTTTTGTAATTCATAAACCTAAGCAAAGTACTGTGGTGGTGCGACATGCCACGGTTCAGTACTAAAGCCATAGACAGTGGATATGCTTGTTTTTTTGCGGTTGCAAAGTTATTTATTAGTATTCCTGCATTTAATAAAGATTTAAACAATAGCACTACTTTTACTTACTCAGTCTTGTTTATTGGTGTTCCAACAAAAATCATAATGAACGAACAAATTAATTTCTTTCAACCCTTTACCTAAAAAATTAAATACCTTTAAATACCGGGATACCGTCAAACAT